>PVJH01005883.1:0-107313 GCA_004026705.1 Nesogale talazaci
AAAACTTGATATCAAAAACAGAGATAAAGACATGACGTGACTGGTTTAGAAAATTTCATGGATGTGTTTAGTCACAGAGAGAATGGGACAAAGGAGGGTTTCCACAGGATGTGTTTTTTTCTTTTACTGGTGGGTCTGGAGGAGGGTAGAGAAGAGTGCTGATAATATTGTATGATTCAGATTAACAAGGTTGGGATTATAAAAAATATAATTGTAAAAAGTAAAATTGAAAGGGGTGGGGGAGTTCATTCTTCATTTATAAAATTTGCAAAAGAAGAAAAAGCTAAAAGAGCCAGAGACTAGACTTTGTGAGCAATTGTACATTGCTGCAGATTTTATAGAAGACCTGTTCTAGATTAAATTTTGCTTACAGGTACAGATATTGGTAACTAGAAGTTTCTAGTGGCCTATGGTGACTAGAAATTTCCTTTTTTTTCCATCATTTTATTGGGGGCTCATACAACTCTTATCACAATTCAAGCATGCATCTATTGTAGGCAACGCACATTTGTACATTTGTTGCCATCAACATTCTTAAAACATTTTCTTTCTACTTAAGTCCTTGGCATTCGCTCCTATTTTTTCCCTCCCTCCCCACTCCCTCGTGAAACCTTAATAATTTATAAATTATTATTACTTTGCCATATCATACACTGTCTAATGTCTGCCTTCACCTTCCTCCCTGTTGTCTGTACCCCAAGGAGGAAATTATGTGTAGACCCTTATGATCGGTTCCCCCTTTCTACCCTCCCAGTATTGCCACTCTCACCACTGGTCCTGAAGAGATCATCTATCCTGGATTCCCCTTGTTTCCAACTCCTTCTGTACCACTGTACACCCTCTGGTTTAGCCAGATTTTTAAAGTAGAATTGGGATCAAGATAGTGGAAGGGAGGAATCCTTTAAGAACTAGAGGAAAGTTGCCTATTCCATCATTGCAACACTGCACCCTGACTGACTCATCTCCTTCCCATGACCCTTTAGTAAGGGGATGTCACTTCACTTACAGATGGGCTTTGGGTCCCCAATCTGGATTCCCCCTCATTTATAATGATATAATTTTTAGTTCTTTGATGCCAGATACCTGATCTCTTTGGCACCTTTTGTTCATACAAGCTGGTGTGCTTCTTTCATGTGCGTTTTATTGCTTCTGAGCTAGATGGCCGCTTGTTTAACTCCAACCCTTTAAGACCCCAGATGCTATATCTTTTGATAGCCGGGCACCATCAGCTTTCTTCACCACTTTTGCTTATGTACACATTTGTCTTCAGCAATTGTGTCAGGAAGGTGAGCATCAGAGAATGCCAATTTAATAGAACAAAGTGTTCTTACATTGAGGAAGTATTTGAGTGGAGGTTCCCTGTATAAGTATATGCACCTATAAGTATATGCACCTAGATCTATTTCCCCATCATCATATATAAATAAATTTACCTCAGTTTATGTCTGTATTTAGACCTCTACAAATATCCTTTGCCTCCCAATTCTTTCCTCTGTTTCTTTTTACTTTCCTCTTGTCCCACTATTATGCTCAGCCTTCATTTAGGTTTCAGTAATTTCTCTCTGCTACATTAGTCTTGATCACTCCCTATCAGGCCTCTCACACCCACCTTGTCACTGATTTGGGATCATTTGTTTTTCCCTTATCTCTGTTTTTGTCAACACCACCTCTTTTCCCCAACCTCCCTACCTCTCATTGCCCCTGGGCCATCAGTCCCATTGTTTTCTCCTCCAGACTGTTCATCCAGCCTATTTTATCTAGATAGACTTGGAGAAATAATGAGATGTACAAATAAAAAAGAGAACAAGACATCGCAAGACAAAGCAACAAAAGAAAACGGGATGATGACAACAGCAACAAAAAAAAATGTCCAGAAAAAATATATAAATAAGTTTTAAAAATAATAATAATAAACACTTGTAACTAGTTCAAGGTCTGTTCATTCACCTCCAGGAGTGCCCCCTGGTTGAGTACGGTGGGGTGCAACATCCTGGCCCCAAAGTATATCCTTGGTGCTCCCTCAGGAACTCCATGCTCTGCTACTCCTGGAAATTTCTTAATATGTCTTTTCTATCCATGGTTCTGCAACTCTCAACAAAAATTGGGTGGGACTATGTAAATAGTGTGAACACTAATAGAGAGGATTGGTCAGTTTGGGTTATTATTCCTCTGTACATCAAACAGCTATCTCAGAAGTGGGAATGGAGAGAATTCCTAGAACCACACAAGACAAGGAACCACCAGCAGAAAACAGATACAGCAGAGCAGAGAAGCAGAGCTGAGACCTTGATCCTGTAAGGAAGATCGTTGTTTGGTTGAGCTTCCTTGCCCATAGACACGGAGGGCAAGGGAACCATGTAGCTGAGAAGCTTTAGATCAGAGGAGATAGAAATGTTGGTTGAAGAATAGTTTTTCTGTAGACCAATGATTATACCCATAATGTTTTCAGATTCTGGCTTGTGGTTAGCAATTTTCCAAATAAACCCTCATAATTGTGAGTAGCAAAATTTGCCTGTCCGTTTATCATTCTGTGTGCTGCTGTGATGCTGGAAGCAATGTCACTGGTTCTTCAAACACCAACAGGGTCACCCAAAATGAACAGATTTCAGCAGAGACCAGTAACAGACTACAAAGAAAGAATAGACTGTTCACTTCTGAGGTATTACCCACTGAAAACCTCATGAAAAGAAAGATAACATTGTCAAAAATAGTGCCAGAAGATGAGCCCCTGAGGTTGGAAGGAACTCAAAACATGACCAAGGAAGAGTTGGCACGTCAAAGTGGAGTCCACGACAATGATATGGATGGACTAAAGCTGGTGGGAGTAAAGTCTTCAGTGTCTTTATTTTCTTATGAGGTATTACTCCAAACAAGAAGGAAGATTGGCAAACATCAATTAAGAGTCAGATGTTGGAATGTATGAAATATTAAAGACCATCACTTCATGTTCTCTGTGTGCTTGTTGTTGCTGAAACTAAATTAACCATGGCGATGGGATCTACCAGTCTTTTGGATGCTCTTCCAAGAGTCACATGTCCAAACTATCCTGATGCAATTTTAGTGGAGGACTGCTGAGCTGGGAATATGATTGGTCCTGGTTATAGATATGTATAAGTGTATGATCACAAGCGCCTGAAGGGAAGTCCTAATGATGTCATAGCGTCTGCTTTTCTCTACATTGCCTGTCGACAAGAAGGGGTGCTTAGGACTTTTAAAGAGATATATGCCATATCATGGATTTATAATTGGTTGATATTTTAAACTTATTTTTGAAAGCTTTAGAAACCAGTTTGGATTTGGTTACAACTGGGGACTTCATTTCCAGGTCCTGTTCAAACCTTTGCCTCCCTAAGCAAGTGTAGATGGCAATACACACTTACTTGTAAGGCCATGAAACTGGACTGAGTGCCAGGGAGGAGCCCAATATCTGTGGCATCTGTAGCTATTTAAATGTCAGCACTGGCTGCAACTGAGAAGAGGACCCCAAAAGAAACTGAAAATATTGTTGATGTTGCTGATGTAACAATCAGACCATCCTTCAGACTAATCTAACCTCAAGTCCCAAATCTGTTTCCTACAGACTTCAAATTTGACACTTCTGTCGACAAATGACTACAGTTATAGATGAAGTTTGCTGACAGGAATCTCTGGTGAACACTGGACTTTGTCTGTTGTTCATAGCCTAAGCACAATGCTGAACTGAGGCTTAAATGAGGAAAAAGAAAAGATATGCACTCCAGGGTTATAAATCTAAATTGCTTGGATTTCTGTACGTATATATTATTTGTTGCAGTCATGTGCTTATGTTAATTTTATGATTGAAATGTAGGGGTGGAGTGTAGCCTGTTAATCTGGATATAGCCATTGAGTAGCCAATGAGACCTCTATGTGGACATGGCTTTCTCCTGAGACTTCTGGGAAATCTCGTGATATTTCCCTCGTGAAGATGAGAAGCTATCTCCCCCAGTTGTTGGGAGTTAGTCTGAGAGACAATGAATCACAAAAAAGACAAACTGGCAGTGTCTGAGAAGCTGGAGGAGCCGGCAGAGAGACCACACGGCCTTGCTCTGATGGAGCCAGACCTCTGAAGCTGGAGCAGCATGCTGTTGATGGACGCTGAGCCCTGGAAGCAAGGAGCCATATGGAAACCCCTGCCAGTGCTGGGATTCTATACCCACTGACCTGTGACTTTGTGAGTTGGAAGGAGACTTTATAGACTGATTTTGGGCATATGGGTTAATATTGGACTTATGACTTTAAACTGGACTGGGCTGGGATGCCTTCTCAGTGTCACATTCCTTTTGTATATAAACCCTTTCCTTGTATCGATATGTGTGTCCTTGAATTTGTTCCTCTAGTCTACCCAGACTGACACATTAGTGAAATATATTTAATGACTTAACTTTCTAATTGAATTTGCTTTTTTGGGTAGCATGCTAGAAAACTATTTTGGAAGATATTGAAATGACATGATTCTTGAATAAAATATTTTCCAAAATCAAAATTTTTGTTATAATTACAAGTTACTGGTATATGTAATTTATATTTAATAATAACAAATGATGCATCCTATAGCTAATAAAACTGATAGGGGTCTTTTTCCCATTATTTTTCTTTATTATGTGTATTTATTTTAATAAAGTCATGTAGATAAAAGAGAAAAATTGAATGGTAAAAAATGAAATGAAAGGCATAAAATCAACTTTCTAGGCAATTGTGAGCTGAACTGGACTGGTACTAGCCATTTTTAATCAGAAAATCATATAGTTTAATATGCAGGCAATGAAACAATGAAGAGGAAAGGCATTGAATTCATGGAAAAGTAGGACATTTCAAGATCTATCTTGAAGTATGTGATAGATGGATATCTATCAGCATAGAAAAATCCAAAATCCAATCAACACATATGCTATACAAATTTAAGCACCAACCACTAAAGCTAGTGACTCAGAAATTGGAAAATTCTACCAATATATTCAGTCTGAAGTTGAGCAAACATACAATCAAGATATAAAGATGATTAGTGATTAGAATACAAAATGGTGGAAACAAAGAGGAAGGAAAAAGACTTGGAAAATATAGTCTTGGTGACAGAAACAAAGCTTGGGATCATGGGACAGAATTTTTCAGAACCAGTCACTCTTTGTCACAAGCACCTTCATCAAATACCAAAAAGTGACTATAGACACATGGATTTCTCCAGATGGAGTACATAGAAATCAAATTGACTATATTTGTGAGAACAAATGAGAGAGAATCAAACCAGACCAAGGGCTGAATATGGAACAGACCATCAATTGCCCATATGTGCACACAGTTTAAAAATTAAAATTAAGCTTCAAACTTAAAACAAGTTCATAAAGGCCAAAATATGACCTTCCCGCCGCAAGTTTTAGAGCATCTCAAGAACAGATTTAATGCATTAAAACACTAGCAACAGAAGACATAATGAGCTGTGGGATGACATATAATGAATATCATACAGGAAAAAAGAAATGGTTATTAATGAGATTGGAAATAAGGTTGTCAGAAGATACTCCAGAATTTGCTTTAATTGCAGTGTACATCACTTCAAAGAAATGTCCTAAAATGTCTGAGGAGAAATTTTCAAAAAGTAGCTCAAGAGACAATAAAATATTATTGTTGTGGCAGTCATGTGCTTATGTTAGTTTCATGATTGAGATATAGGGGTGGAGTCTAGTCTGTTAATCTGGAGATGGTCATTAAGTAGCCAATAAGGCCTCTGTGCGGGCATGGCTTTCTCCTGATACATCTGGGAAATCTCATGATATTTCCCTCGTGGAAATGAGAAGCTATCTCCCCAGTTGTTGAGAGTTAGCCTCAGAGACGATGAATCATGGACAAGACAAGATGGCAGTGTCTGAGGAACCAGAGAAGAAGCCACGTGGCTTTGCCCTGATGGAGCCAGACCTTTAAAGTTGGAAAGGCCATGTGGAGACTCCTACCAGCAATGAGTTGCTTCAGCCACCAATGGATGCTGTTGATGGACCCTGAGCCCTGGAAGCGAGGAGCCATGAGGGGACCTCTGCCGGTGCGAGGACTCTGCACCCACTGACCTGTGACTTCATGAGTCGGAAGGAGACTTTATAGACTGATTTCAGGCATATGGGTTAATCAGACTTATGACTTTGTACTGCACTAGATTGGAATGCTTTCTTAATGTCCTATTTCTTTTATATATAAAGCTTTTCCTTATATCCATATGCGTGTCTATAAATTTGTTCCTCTAGTCTGCCCGGACTAATACAATAGTGAAATATACATAGACCTAGAGTTAGAAAATCAAGAAAGGAATCACACACTCAGTTGATCTTAAACTGAGGAAAATGCACTGAAAGTATGGTAATTACATAATCTTGTGTCAATTTTATGGAATTGCAAGTGAAAGGGTGGAGTCTGGCCTATCAATCTAGATATAACTCACGAGACCTCTGTGTGGGCATGGTCTTCTCCTGACAATTCTAGGAACTTCAGTATTTTCCTCTTTGGAGGTGAGAGACACACTCTTTCTACTCACTGAGATGACACTCTACTGACAAGATATGTGGTGCTATGCCCTGGGAGCTGGAGAAGCCACATGGACTTGCCCTGAAGCAACCAGAACTCTGGAGCCAGAGAACCCACATAGAGATCCCTACGAGCACTGAGATGCTTACTACACCACGGGATCCAGAAGACTAACAACCCACTGACTTGTGATTTGCCTGCATTTGGCATCATTGCATGTATTTTGTGAGTCTGAAGAGGATTTTATAGATTGCTATCGGACATATGGGCTAACATTGGACTTAAGGACTTGATATGGACTGGACTGGGATGCTTTCTCAACGTCCAATTGCTCTTGCATATAAACCTCTTTCTTATTCACATATGAGTCTCTGTGAATTTGTTTCTCTAGTCTACCCAGACTAATACAGAAAGCATTAGCCAAAACCAAGGCTACAGGAATTGATGGCATGCTAAGCTGCACATAAATCGAGAGGCAATTGTGGGAACATAACAAAGAAATATCACATGGTTTAAAATCTGGTAAGATATGTATCAGGGCTGTATCTTGTCACCATACTTATTCATTCTGTATGCTGAGCAAATCATCAAATAATTTGGATTATATGGAGAAGAATGTCGCATCAGGACTGGAGGGAGTCTTATTAATAACCTGCTATGTGCATATGGCACCACCTTGCTTGTTGAAGTGAGGAGGACTTGTACCACTTGCTGATGAAGGCCAAGAAGTGCAGTCTTCAGAATAGACTAGTGTAAGAAAGCCAAAATTCTCACAAATGTACTAGTAGGTAATATTGTGATGAACCAGTAGGGGGTTGAGGTTTTCAGGGATTCATCATGCTTGAATCCACTGTCAATGTTAATGAAAACAGGAGCCCATTGAATTGCATAAATCTGCTGTATAGGTCGTCTTTTAGAATCCTGAAGTGTACGGATATTACTTTGAGGACTCATGTGTATCTGACTCACACCAAGTGTGTTAGTCCGGGTAAACTAGAGGAACAAATTCATAGACACGCATATAGATATAAGGAAAAGGTTCATATATAAGAGAAATAGGACATTAAGAAAGCATCCCAATCCAGTCCAGTACAAAGTCACAAGTCCGATATTAACCTATATGCCCGATATCAGTCTATAAAGTCTCCTTCCCATTCACGAAGTCACAGGTCAGTGGGTGCAGAGTCCTGGCTCTGGCAGGGGTCACCTCATGGCTCCTCGCTTCCAGGGCTCAGGGTCCATCAACAGCCTCCAGTGGTGGCCGAAGCAACTCATTGCTGGCAGGGCCAGCACATGGCCCTCCACGTGGCCTCTCCAGCTTTAGAAGTCTGGCTCCATCAGGGCAAAGCCATGTGGCTTCTCCTCTGATTCCTCAGACGCTGCCATCTTGTCTTGTCCGTGATTCATCGTCTCTGAGAACTAACTCCCAACAACTGGGGAGATAGCTTCTCATCTTCACAAGGGAAATATCGCGAGACTTCCCAGACATATCAGGAGAAAGCCATGCCTGCCTAGAGGTCTCATTGGCTGCTCAATAGCTTTCTCCAGATTAACAGGCGAGACTCCACCCCTACACCTCAATCGTGAAATTAACATAAGCACTTGACCGCCACACCATGGCATTTTCAAAATCCCCATATGCATGTGAAAGTTAAACATTGAATAAGGAAGACTGAAGATGAATATATGCATTTAAATTATGGTGCTAGCAAAGAATATTGAAAGCACTATGATTGGTCAAAAGAACAAATAAATTTGTCTCTGAAGAAGAACAACCAGAATCCTCTTTAGAGGCAAGGATGGCAAAGGCATCCTTGAAGACCTTTAGCAAGATGGACTGACAGTGGCTGCATTGATAAACATAGGTTCAAACATAAAAATAATTGTGAGAATGGCACAGAAGCAGGTAGTGTTTTGTTTTACTATACTAGAAGGTGCTGTGAGTTGGAACCAACAACAACACCCAACAACACCAGTTGTGAGTATAATCTGTGAATTCTTTGTGGACATTTCAATGGACTGGGGAATGAAGCAAAGAACTGTGTCGTGGAAGGAAAGGTTGGCGTCAAAATAGGCTGAAGAAGGATAAAGATCAGAGGTATGTCTTACCTCTTCCTTGTAGCAATTAGTCTTGGACTGATGTGGAGATAGATTTTCCTTCTTCCTTTTATATCCAGAGAAGACCAGATGTGACCCCCCTGTTATTTACTCGACTTCGGCACATATATCACATTACTGGGAGAGACCAGATCTTGGAGAAGGACATCATGACTGGCTCCTTGAAAAACAGGAAGACCCTGAGTGAGAGTGTTTGACACAGTGGCTCCCACAATAGATTCAAACACAGCACTTAGAACCAACCAGGTGGTGCCTGATGACAAATGGAAATTGGATCTTACTTAGTGTCACAGTGAGTTAGGTTTCAGGTTTCTCAATACAACATCTGTGGTGCAAAACCACCAACTTCTCTATGGTAAAGATGAGACAATCTACACCCATAAAAATATACAGTCTCCAAATTCCTATATTATAAAGGATCACCCATCCTGTGCCGGAATGAAGTGGGTATCGGGAATTTGGGTTTATTATTCCTTTACGTAAGTGGGTAGGAACCCCGTTGAAGCTGTCAGATAAGTGTTGGGCAATTAACCCGATACCATCTTTTTTTAAAATAAAGGGAAAAAATCAACTTGGCTAACCAGGATTCTCCCATGATACTAGGATACACAGAGTGGTCCACTCCATGACAGATCTTCTGTGAGGCAGCCAAGCAGTTGTGGGAAGAAGAAAGAAGTGTTGTTGGTCAAGTTCATTCCAACTCTGTTCAACAGTATGGAGCACCACCCACTCATTCTCTATCCTCACAATTCTTCTTCTGTTTGAACCCATTGTTGCAGCCAAGCTATCTTGTCAAGGGTATTTCATATTCTGACTGCCCCTAGCACGAAGTCCATTTCAGACCAGGAGGAACTAGCTCTCCTTATACCATGTCCAAAGTACAGGAGCATTTTGAATGTACTTCTTCTGAGACAGAATGGAAATAGAAGGAAAGTTCAATATTCTTCATCAGTACCATAATTGGAATGTGTTGATAATTCTTGACTTCTTGATTCAATGTCCAGCTTTCATCTGCTTATGAGGCCATTGAAAATACCAAGGCTTTGATCAGGCACACCTTAGTCTTTAACGTAACATTCCTGTTTCTCAACATTTTAAAGAAGTTTTGGACTTGTTAAAAGCGAGGGGCACGTGCAGCACTTGCGGGTGACTCTCAAGGATTTGGGCTTCAGTATAGTTTACAACTCATTGGAAAGAAAACCAAAATCCTCACAATTGGACCCATAGATCACATCATGACAAACAGAGAAAATGTTGGAGTTGCCACAGATCTCACCTTGTTTGTATCCACAATGAATCCTCATGAAAGCAGTAGTGAAGA
Source organism: Nesogale talazaci (assembly GCA_004026705.1). Classification (NCBI taxonomy): domain Eukaryota; kingdom Metazoa; phylum Chordata; class Mammalia; order Afrosoricida; family Tenrecidae; genus Nesogale; species Nesogale talazaci. The sequence goes on from PVJH01005883.1 coordinate 9,968, forward strand.
GATCAAGTGAAGGTGTGTTAGTCCGGGTAGACTAGAGGAACAAAATTTCAGAGACACGCATATAGATTCAAGGAAAAGGTTTATATACAAAAGGAATGGGACATGGAGAAAGCATCCCAGCCCAGTCCAGTTCAAAGTCATAAATCCAATATTAACCCATATGCCTGTAATCAGTCTTTAATGTCTGCTTCCAACTCAGGAAGTCACAAGTCAGTGGGTGCAGAATTCTGGCGCTGGCAGGAGTCTCCCCATGGCTCCTCGCTTCCAGGGCTCAGGTCCATCAACAGCATGCCACTCCAGCTTCAGAGATCTGTCTTCATCAGGGCTAAGCCATTTGGTCTCTCCACCGGCTACTCCAGCCTCCCAGACGCCGCCATTCTGTGTTGCCTGTGGTTAATCATCTCTCTAACTAACTCCTACCAACTGGGGAAGATAGCTTCTCTTCTTCACTGGGGAAATATCGCGAGATTTCCCAGAAGTCTCTGGAGAAAGCCATGCCCACATAGAGGCCTCATCGGCTACTCAATGGCTATCTCCAGATTAACAGGCTAGACTCCACCCCTACATTTCAATTATAAAATTAACATAAGCACATGACTGCCACAGAAGGATTGCCTTGACTAACTCTGCTACACAAGGAAGAGGCCTCCCACTTAATCTGATACAATTAAAGAAGTTTTCAATCAACATAAGATCTACTCAGTATAGGCTGACACTATGTGGAAGCGATTTCACTTCTGCTGGATCTAGGTTCTGCATCTAGTTTGTCAGCTTCGTCTTTATATCACCTGCAGATGCCAGGACCCATTAGTGTACTGCCCACCTTGAATTTATTAGACCAACCTTGGATTCATAAATGTTGTATCACCAACCTATGGTCTTCCTGTTTCATCTTCTTCTATCATGTTCATCAAACCCTAGAGTTACGAGAGCCAAGGGAAGCCTCCAGCTTACATCTGCCCCACAGACTTAAATCAGACTGGACTTCCCCACTTCTACAACTGTGTGAGCCATTTTGTGATATGTATATTTTTAAGATCATTTTATTTGGGGCTCTTACAATTCTTATAACACTCATACATCAAATGTATCAAGCATATTGGTACATATGTAGCCTTCATTATTTTCTCGATATTTACTTTCTCTTTGGGCTATTTGTATCAGCTCCTCTTTTTTCACTCCCTACCCCTCTCCTTGAACATGCACTATCTCATCTATTTCTATACACATGCACATGCAAACAACACTATTCTTGCCTTTTTTAGAGAACCAGTCTAATGCTTTTGATACAAATTTAAAAGATTTAAGTTTTCCAAATTGGTTTTCAAGTCTAATTAGGTGAAACACATGGAGTACTCAGCTTCTGCCTCTATTAGCGTGGATAAGCATGCCATTATTAGTAAAGAGGGCACTGAGGGGGTGCAGATAATATCCAAAATAGAACCATCAATAGATGAGGTATTGGTGAGATGTAAGGCTCTGGGTGATCATATGGCTGTCACTCACAATTTCAGAGAACTGATTCAAATGCCACTTAAAAGACCTCAAAGTTCCTATTCTTACCATTAAAAAACCTCATCTCTTCTAGTAACAGAAATAGTATTGCTGAAAACCAAATCCAGATGGATTTTGTTTTGTTTTTTCCATCAATTAGTTGAATTATAATTGCAGCTTAAACCTCAACTTAGAATGGTTAAAATGAGGGTGTTGGTTGAGAAAAAATTGGACCCTAAAACTTGGGGAGGGAATAAATGGACTCATTATCTCTAAGATGTGGGCATTGAGTCTCTCTAGCCACCAGCATCGCCCCTCCCATCTGAAGAGATTAGTCCACTCACAGTAAAACCATTTTCCACTTTAACAACCCACACTTGAATAGATTACCTCAACTGTGCATGTTTATGCTACACTTGGGCTCTATTTGGGACATTGCTGAAGGCACATGCCTTACAAAATATTGCTGCAAGTTCTCAGAAAACACCTCACTACCCATTATTGCTTCTAAATGCATAATTAGGCTTAAGACTCGGTGACTCTCAAAAAGTGAAGTACAAATAGTGACTCTGGAGGAAGTGTGCTACAAAACTCAAGTGTCCTAAAGAACTGCTGGAATTTCCTGATTTGTAGAAACGGAAACCTGGAGAATATGTTTGGGATGGTTAATTAAGAGAATGAGAAAATGGTGCAAAGAACATACGTGAGTTTGTTAATTTGGATCCACTAAGCACAGATTCTTCATCCAGTGTTTCAGCTTGAGATGTTAGAAGGGGATCTAAGAGTCTATTTGGTTGGTTCCTTGAAGCATGGGTTCCAACAGGACAGATACTGGGTTGGAGTACCAGACCTACCATGGAATACTATAGAAAATAGGTATTCAAGGGCTAGGGAAAATTGACATGTTCGAGTGGCTTTATCAGGGTAAACCCATCTAACCACAAATGAAGTGCCTAATGACACACCTTTTACCAAAACATTCAGAGACAAATTTGTGAAGGGGGCCACAGCAGCTCTAGAGACTTTTGGGGGATAGGCATCACTGACCTCTGGTGGGGGTAGGAGGCCCAGCTTTGCTCCTGGAGAGCTGCTGCTGGATTTGAACTGCCAACCCAGTGGGCCACAGTCCTGCACACAACCACTACACCACCAGGGCTCAGCCCCTAAAGACTCTTTTGAATGCTATTTTATGTCAGCTAGATTTGATAGTGCAAACTTCCTAACTGAGTTAAGACATTTACCTGCAGTGGAGTTGATTGGGCCCCATGAGTCTAGGGACGAAGTGTCAGCACTTAATACGCAGAGGCAAAGTTGACGTGGTTACCAATAACAGACAACAGGGTCAAAGTAATCAGAATAGCTTGGCCATCTGAATCTATGACAATCCAAACTTGTGTCCCTAGGAGTGAAATAGATAAGAAGCCTACTAAATATTTACTTGATCTCTGCAAGTGAAAGAATTCTAGATCAGGTTAATGCAGTCTAAATTGAATTGTCAGAATAAAGTCATGGCCCTTTCATCACTTCCCAGAGGGAAGCTAGTTATAAGACCAACAGTCCCTGGATGAAGGGTCCCTTTGGATAAGGAGCCCACTACACCACTAAAAATTGATATTTTTAATCTTTCTGCCAGATTTCCACAAGGTATCTGTGGTGTTTCACTGGGGGGGATGAGAATAATCAGGCTTTTTTGTGGATTACTGGATAATCGCTCTGAACGGACACTACTCAAAGAGACCTAAAATGCTTGAAGTTGTGCCAGTCAGGGTAGGGGCATATGGAAGTCAAGTTATTAATGGAGACTTAACCCAGGTTCATTTTACAGTGAGTCCAGTGGATCCCTGGAATCATCCTAAAACCATCCTGTAGTAATTTCTTCAGTTCTGGAATGTGTAATTGGAATAAACACACTCAGCAACTGGAAAAACCTGCATATTGGATCTCTGACATGTAGAATAAGGGCGATTATTGTAGAAAACACCAAGTGGAATTCATTAGTATTGCTTCTGCCTAGGAAAATAGTAAACCAAAACCAATATAGCATTCCTGGAGGGGTTGCAGAGATTAATGCCAGCACTTGAAGGATGCAGGAGTAGTTATTTCCATCACATTCCTATTTAGCTCACCTATTTGGCCTCTGCAGAAAGCAAATGGATCTTGGACAATGAAAGTGAATTACCATAAACTTAAGCATATATTTAGCCAGGTGGTGATTCAGTTACAGTGGACCTTATAGATTTGTGGTATTTTTGTTTGCTCATTTTGCTCTTTTTTGTTTTGTTTAAGCAAGTTAATATTTTTCATGTTACCTGGTATGCAGCGATTGATCTGACCAATGTCTTTTTCTTAATTCTAGTTTCAATGACCCACCAGAAGCAGTTTGCCTTCAACCAGAACTGACAACAATATATTTTCACAACCTTCCCTCAAATTTATATTAATTCTCCAGCACTATGCCTAATTTATTCTACAAAGACCTTGATCATCTTTCTCTTCCACACCAGTCCATTAAATTAATGACATTATTGCTGATTAGACCTCAGGAAGAAGTATGAATGGCCTCAGATTTTTTGGTAAGATATCTGTGTGCTAGAGGGTGTGAAATTAACCTGACAGAAATCTGGACTTCTTCCACCTCAGGGAAAATTTTAAGGGCCTAGTGGTGTGGAGCATGGGGAAATATCCTTTCTAAATTGAAGGGTAATGCATTTGTCCCCACTGACAAATGAATTGGAGGCACAACACCTGGTGAGCCTCTTTGGATTTTGGAAGCAAAGTATGTTCTTCATTTGTGTGTGCTGCTCCAGCCCATTTATTGAGCGACTTAAAAGTTGCCACCAGTTTTGAGTGAGGATTGACTAAGAGAAGGGTCTTCCACTAGTTTATGCTGCCATACAAGATACTTTACCATTTGAACCATATGATCCAGCTAATCTAATGGTGCTTAAAACAGATAGAGATGCAGTTTTGAGTGTTATCTCTGTAAAGGAGAATTTTTTAACAGACACATTCTGGGGAAACCAGTCACCCTCTTGCCCCAGCCATTCCTGTCATTGTCCAATAGGTACATTAACAAAAGGGCCATGGTGGGAGGGGTGGAGGTTAGGCCTGGACTGAGCAACATGGACTTCAGCTCACAAGGGCTGACTTGACCAACAGTGAGTCAACACACGGAACTGTTCTACAGGGAGACCAATCAGCAATTACCTAGGTCCAATTCCATCAGGAACAGGGAAGCATTTTGTTTTTACTGATTCTTACTCTGGATATAGATTTGCTCTCCTTGGAAGCAAGGTCTCTGCCAAAATTACTGTATGTTGATTTACAGAATGTCTTATCCTTTGTCATGTTTTCCTGCAGAGCATCCCCTCATATAAAGAAACTCACTTCACAGCAAGCGAAGTGCATAAATGAGCCTGCGTTGTGGAGCCAACTAGTCTTACCATACTCCCCATCATGATGAAGTAAGCAGCTTCTTTGAAAAATGGAGTGGCTGAGCCCCGGTGGCGTAGTGGTTGTGTGCAGGACTTCAGTCCACTGGCTTGGTGGTTCAAATCCAGCAGCAGCTCTCCAGGCGCAAGGCTGGGCCTCCTACTCCCACCAGAGGGCAGTGATGCACCCCCCCCCACAAAAAGAAAAAGAAAAATGGAGTGAACTTCTTCAGAAACAACCAGACGCATATATAAACTATAGCTATAAAAACTGATTCTAGCCCTAATCTAAGAACAATTAATTCTCAGAACATGGCCTTACTTGTTGCTTGACTGTATGAAGAAATAGCTGAAGAAATGGGTGCTTTAGCAAAGTGTGGTGAAGAAACCAGATTGTGCCTGGATTTCAGAAAGAATCACATCTGGGGTCCTTTTTTAAAAAAATAAATCATTTTATTGGGAGCTCTTACAGCTCTTATAATATTTCATATGTCAACTGTATCAAGCATATTTATATGTATGTTGCCATCATCATTTTCTACACACTTACTTTATATTAGAGCCCTTGGTACTAGCTTCTCTTTTTTTCTGCCTCTCCCCCCCTCTCATCACCCCTTGATAAATTATAAATTATTATTGTTTTCATATCTCACATTAACCACTCTCTCCCTTCACCACTTTTCTGTTGTTCATCTCCCTGGGAAGAGGTTTTATGTAGATTATTATGGTCAATTCCTTCTTTCTCCCCCTTACCCTCCTGATGTGACTACTCTCATTAGGTCTCATTGATCCTGAAAGGTTTATCTGCGATTCTCTGTGTTGCAAACTCTTATCTGTACAAGTGTATATGCTCTGGTCTAGCTGGATTTCTAAGGTAGAATTGAGGTCATGACAGTGGGCAGGCGGGGGGGGGGATGGGAGAAGCATTAAAGAACTAGAGGAGAGTTGCATGTTTCATCAGTGCTGTACTGCACCTTGACTGATTCCTCTCTTCCTTGTGACCCTTCTGTAAGGGGATGTCCATCAAGTAAGCTCTAACCCATACTGTCCCTAGGCACCACAGAACAAAACACCTCATGGCCCTGCATCATCCCCACAGCTGTCCTTAGACCTGAGCGCATCGATGCAACCACTGCATCCATCTTGTTGAGTGCCCTCCCCTTTTTGGCTTTTGCTACACTTTACCAAATATGATGTCCTTTTCTGGGAACTGATTTCTCCTGACCATACGTCCAAAGCATGTAAGATGAAGTCTTGTTATCCTTTCCTCTAAGTAGCACTCTGACCTTAATTCTTTCAATACAGATCTGCTTGTTCTTGTAAGAGTCCATAGTACTTTCAATATTCTCCAATGCCACAATTCAAAAACATTATTCTTTATTGTCTTCCTTATTCAATATCCAACTTTCACATGCATATGATGCAATGGAGAATAGCATAGTTTGGGTTAGGTGCACCTTAATCCTCAAAGTAACATCCTTGTTCTTCAATACTCTAAAGAGGTCTTGTACAACAGATTTACCTATTACAACTTGGCTTTTAATTTCTGGACTGCTGCCTCCATGAGCATTGGTTGTGAATAAAATTGTAAGATTGTAAGATAAAATCCTTGACTCCAACCTTTTCTCCATCTATCATAATGTCAATTATTGTCCTATTGTGAAGATTCTGATCTCATTTACTTTGAGTTGCAATTCAAGTTGAAAGTTAAAATTCTTGATCTTTATCAACAAGTGCTTCAATTCCTCCTCACTTTCAGCAAGCAAGGCTGTGTCACCTGCACATCACAAGTTGTTCATTAGACGTCCTCCAATCTCCTTCACATAATCCAGCTTCTCTGATGATTCACTCAGCATCAAGATTAAACAGATAGGGTGAGGGGACATAACCATGTTCCACACATATTTTAAACTATGGTGCACTCCCTGCTCTGTTCACACGATTGCCTCATAATCAATATACAAGTTCCAAATGATCAACTAAAATGTTCTGGAATTCCTTTTCTTCTCAAGGTTATCCACTGTTTGTTAAGGTCCACACAATTGAATGCCTTTGCAGAGTCAATGAAACAAAAACAAGCATATCTTTCTGGGATTGTCTGCTTTTAACCAAAATCCATCTGATGTCAACAATGATATCACTTCTCTTGAAGTGATGATCCGTGTTCTCTTGTGAATCCAGCCTGATTTTCTGGCAATTCCCTGTCAATGTGCTGCTGTAACTATTGGTGGATGATCTTAAACAAAATTTTACTCATTTGATTATGAGTAGAAGCCTTCATATTTACTTAATCATTTTTCATAGTAAAAAGGATTACAACACATTTCTAGGTTGAGACTCAACTGCTAGTAATGTATATTTTATCACTTAAAAAGTTATAATTTTATATTTACAAGTTTTAATAATTTGTGTATTGCCTTCATTTTTCAGTGTCAATAAAAAATAAATGCCCCTTTCATTCAATTATTAATGACTGTGCCTTTTTTTTGCCTTTATCATTTCAGTAGTTTTTCTATTCCAATAAATAGTAGAGATGACAGCAAGCATCTCATGCCTTATACAAAAACTTAAATTTAAGGGACTAAATATTACTCTATTAATAAATGGTTTGTGTGTAATATCAGAATAGATCTTTTGTAAACACAAGAAAGACCACTTTCATATTTGTTTATTTTGAAGAACAAAAGCAAATATGCATTTCTCTTTCTCACTTCCTTAGTGTATTAAATTACATTAACAGATTTTCCAATGTTTGAATTCTGGAGCACTGAATCCTTGATAAATTATAAATTATTATTTTCATAGCTTACAATGTCCACTGTCTCCATTCACCCCCTTTTCTGCTTCTCCTCCTGAGGGGAAGATTATATGTTGGTCTTAGTGATCAGTTCCCCCTCTCCTGGTATGTCTATTCTCATTATTGGTCCTAAAGGGTTTATCTGTTCTGGATTCCTATCTTGGTAGTTCTTATCTGCAGCAGCATACATGTTCTGGTCTAGTCAGATTTGTAAGGTAGAATTGAGGTCATGATAGTAGGGCGGAGGAAGCATTAAAGAACTAGAGGGAAGTTGCATATTTCCTTAGTGCTATTCTGCACTCTGACTGACTCTTCTCTTTTTTGTAACCCTTCTATAAGGGGGTGTCCAAATGTCCACAGATGGGCTTTGGGTCTCCATTCCATCCCACCTCCCCCCATTCACATTGGTATGATTTTGTTCTGGGTCTTAAATACCTGATACCTGACCCCATCAACACCTCATGATCACACAGGCTGTTGTGCTTCCTCCCTGTAAATGTGGTTGCTTCTCAGCTAGATGGCTGCTTGTTTATCTTCAAGCCTTTAAGACCCCAGATGTTATATATTTGGATAGCCGGGCACCATCATCTTTCTTCACCACATTTGTTTATGCACCCATTTTGTCTTCAGCAGTTGTGTCGGAAAGGCGAGCATCCCATAATGCTGGATCATTAGAACAAAGTGTTTTTGCATCAAGGGAATACTTGAGCTGAGTTCCAATGTCCATGTGCTACCTTAATACTTACCATATAAATATTAGTACATAGATCTATTTTCCTGTTGTTATATATAAATATATTTTTACATGCACATGTCTTTATTTAGGCCTCTGTAAATATCCTTTGCCTCCTCATTCTTTTCTCTACTCCCTTTTACTTTCCTCTTGTCCCACCATCATGTTTGGCCTTTATTCAGGTTTCAGTAACTCCTCGCTGTTACATTGCCATTGATTAAGACCCACTAGGCATCCTACACCATTCTCTTCATCAATTTTAGTTCACTCATTCTGTTGCACAAATTTAAATTTTTAAGAACTGAAAATATGATCTACAGTAAAAGGAAATAGAGAAAAGAACTAAGAGACAAAAGACATTTATAGAGGTGTAAATATATGTGTATATATTTAATATTTTAATATATAATGATAGGGATATAGGTATATGTAAATTTAGTTATATGCTAAGTATCAAGATAACGGATAGACCTTGGACCTCTACTCAAGTCCTCCCTTATCCCAAGAGCACTTTGTTCTAATAACTTGGCATTTAGTGATGCTTACCTTTCCAACACAATCACTGAAGTCAAAATGAGTGCATAAGTAAATGTGGTGAAGAAAGCTGATGGTGCCCACCTATTAGACCCTATTAAGACCCTATTAGGGTCTTAAACTCTTGAAGATAAGCAAGCAGTCAGCTAGCAGGGAAGCAACAAAGACCAGATGTAAGAAGCACACAAACCTGTGTGATAATGAGTTATCAATGTGATCAGGTTTCAGGCACCAGAAGACTGAAAACAAGCAATTATATTGATGTGAACAAGGGGGATCAGAGTGGAGGCCCAAAGCCCATCTGCAGACAACTGGGCATTCCTTTACAGAAGGGTCACAGGGAAGGGATGAGCCAGTTAGGGTGCAATATGCCACTGACGAAACACACAGCATTCCTAGTGTTTTAATGCTTCCTCCCCCTACTCCACCATCCTACTCTCCTGATCCCAGTCCTACCTTACAAATCCGGCTAGACTGGAGCATATACACTGGTACAGATAAGAGCTCTCCACACATGGAATCCAGGATAGATAAACCCCTTAAGAACAGTAATGGGAGTAGTGCTACTACGAGAATAGGGGTAAAGTGGTATGAGAAAGACGAGAAAGGGAGAAGTGATCACAATGATTGATGTATTACCACCACCACGACCCAGGGAGATGAACAACAGGAATGTGAGTGAAGGGAGATAGTGCATGGTGTAAGGTATTAAAATAATAATAATTTATAAATGATCAAGAGATAATGAGGGTGGGAGGAAAGGGAAAAAATAGAGGCTGATACCAAGGGCTCAAGTACAAAGAAAATGTTTTTAAAATTATGGTGGCAGCATATATACAAATGTGCTTGATAAAGTTGATGTATGCATTGTTATAAGATCTGTAAGAGGCCTCAATAAAGTGACTTATTTTTAAATGATCTATAAAAACAAAAATATTAATTTCACAATCAAATGAAAAAACCCTGGAGTGGCTCAGATGTTAGAAAAAAGAAAACAGGAAAGAACTTAGAATTTTAGTACAAAAATGCTTCAGGGCATATGCTATTATTGTTGTTGTTCTTGGTAGATACCATGGAGTTGGTTGCAACTCACAGCCACCTCATACACAGCAGAAAGAAACACTACCTAAAATAAAATAATCAAGAAAGAAACACTACTTAATCCTTCACCATCCCCAAAACTGTTATATGTCAGCCAGATGTTGCATCCACTGTATCAGTACATTTCATTAAAGGTCTTCCTAGTTTTCACTGGCCCTCAACTTTACTATGCACGATGTTTTTTTCTGTGTCTGATCTCTCCAGATAACATGTTCTGAGTACCTGAAGTGAAGTATCAACATCTTCACATGTATTAAAAACAAATGGCTTGGGGAAGATGTACTTTAGCCCTCAAAATGATGTGTTTGCTCTACAACATTGAAAAGATATCTTGTGCAACAAATCTGCCCAATGTAACATGCTGTTTTATTTGCTGACTATTGCCTTCATGAATGTCGGGTTTGTATCCAAGGAAAATAAAATCCTTGACAACTCAATGTGTTTTTTTCCATCCATCATTATATGATGTACTGGTCTGGTTATGAAGATTTTTGTTTTCCTTCTATTGAAACCTGTAGAGTTTGATCTTCATCAGTGTTATCGGTCCTCTTGGCTTTCAGCAAGCAAGCTTGTGTTCCTTGTGTATTGCAAGTTGTAAAAAAAAAAAAAAGTCATCCCCTTATCCTGATGCCAAGTTCCTCTTCATTTGGGTCAACTTATTTGATTATTTGCTTAGTATCCTAACACACAACTTTCCAATTTTAAATCATGCATCATCCTTTTGTTCTGTGTGGAAGACTTTGAAAGACCACTCCTTGACCTGCGCACAGGTTTCACATGAGCACAAGTAAGTGTTCTGGAACTGTCATTCAACACATTATCCTCAAGCAAATACAGTTCACATTTCTGCCAGCCTGTGACATTATATGTTAAAACATTTCATATTGCACTTAAAATCACTGCAACTAGTCAATTGTTTGTCTTATTTTTTCATTTATGATGGTTTTTCAGAGTAAGTACTTTCTATTGATCTGTTTTCAGGATCTCTGAGCCTTTTTTCTTGCATTATTAAAATACCCTACTCATAGACTTCTTCTTTTTAGGTATGATACTTTCCACTAATAAGATATCACATTTATTACCATGTATAGTTTCAATTTCTTTGATGATATTCCCTGTATGCCCATTCTTTAAGCTTGTCTACCTCTATACATTTTTATAATAAACAGAGAAATTGAAGTTGTCAAGGATTTCGTTTTACTTGGATCCACAATCCAAGCTCGTGGAATTAGCATGTCAAGAAATAAAATGATTCATTGCACTAAGAAAATCTGCTGTGTGCTACTTCCTTAAAATTTTAAAGAACTAAAATACTTCTCTGAGGATTCAAGTGCACCTGGCCCATATCACTGCCTCATATGCATATGAAAGTTGAACAAGGATAAAGAAGACTGGGAAAGAATTGATGCGTTAGGCTTATGGTATTATTGAAGAATATCAAACGTATTATGGACGACTGCTAGAAGAACAAATAAGTGTCTCTTGTGACGTGTCAGGAGAGACCAGTCCCTAAAGAATGACACTACCCTTGGAAAATAGAGGGTCAGCAAAAAAGTGAAGGCTTTCAATATATGAACAGACAAAGTGGCTGCAAATATTTCCTCAAATGTAAACATGCTGCAGGACCAGACGTGTCTCACTGCTGTACACGGGGATGTTGTGAGTTGGTACAAACGCTAAGGGACCCACTGTGAACAACAAAATATAAATTATGCATGTGTGTGTATTCAGCCTCAAATTCTGTATCTTGCAAAATAATCTTCAAAGTAAGCTTTGAGATGCTTATCAGCAGTAGATGTAAGCAATAGGAAGTCTAAAGACATTTCAGCTACTATAAGTGCAAGACTGCCAAATATACCATTAAATCTAAGGGGGAAAGCACCTGGAAATACAGAACTTTAAAAAATGCCTTTTAATGATTGAGACTAAAAAATAGTAAGTTATTGCATGCAACATAATGATAACAACTGCTTCAATATTATAACATATATCTTTAACTTGAGGTGTTTCAACTTTTAATGATTTATTATAAATACCAATGTGATGGATTAAAATTTATCATTTTGTTGTTTGTCTCCTTATTGTTTCACTTGTTTTATGTTGTATTTCTTCTTGTTGTGCCTGCATTTTTCCATACCTTCTTCTAGATTTCTTTTCGGATGTTTGACTATTTTCTTTAACTCAAAAACCAATTTATTTCCTGTAGCTCTGTGGACTGCTATTATTTTTCATATACTCAATGTAGGCAGACTCAGTACTGCAGTAGTTAAAGAACGCTACTGCTCAGCAAAAATTCAGGGCCTCCTTCCCACCAGTCACTAAAAGAGTGAAAGATGTGGCAATATGCTTGCATGAAGCCCTACACCTTGACATGCAATTAGGCAATTCTGCTCTTTCCTGTCTACTCTGTTATATGAATCAAAATAGACTGGATAGCAATGAATTATTTTGTTTTGCTTCATGCTATTTGGAAAGAATAAGATAGTGTATATGGCTACATTAATTCAGTCAAAATGTACCCTAAGACAAGGAGTTGTACTGTAAGACATGCTATTCTCAGAGCTTTTTTGACATATCTGGCCTAATTGGGGCCCCAAAATGTAATCATGAGTTACTCATCTTTCATGAGATAGTTCCACTCACAAACATACATCCATGTTCCTTTGTTCACCTGTCAGTCAAACTGGCTACCTTATCCAGCGCTCAACTTAATACTATTCACATTCCTACCATCCTGTGAAATTTTCCAAATAAACCAATCACATCCTCCTGCTGGAACCAGGGAACCATGTCTTCTTTTTATTCCACAGCCTCATCCCCAAAATGCCTGATAGTTATCTCTCATCCTAAGTGCAACATCTGTGACCATGCATAAGGATATATGACCCTCCTCCCCACACAGTATTTGACTAATAGACTGCTACAAGCTTCATCTATTCAAGGTCAATTGTTGTGAGGTCAGTCACTTGTGCTTGTTAGTGTGAGACATCCTTCCTTCACCAACAAGCTTTATAGAGCATGTCTTGAACAGTGTCATTGCCAAAGTTAAATACTCAACACCATACAACTTTCCTCCTGTTCTTTTATGCTTCCTCCCCCCACCCCACAGTCATGACCCCAATTCTTCCTTACAAATCTGGCTAGACCAGAGCATGTACATAGGGTACAGATAAAATCTAAAAACACAAGGAATCCATGACAGATTAAATCCCTCAGGATCAATACCAGGAGGAAAAGAGGAAGGTGGGAGGAGAAGGGGGAATTGATCACAATGATCTATCTATAAACCCTGAGATGGACGACAGAAAAGTTGGTGAAGGGAGACATCGATCAGCATAAGACATGAAAAATAATAATATCTAAATTATCAAGGATTTATGAAGGCGTGAGGGAGGGAGGGACACGGCGTGGGGGGATGAGGAGCTGATACCAAGGCCCCAGATTAGAAAGAAAATGTTTTGAAAATGATGATCGCAACAAATGTATAAATGTGTTTGGCACCATGGGTGAATGGATGGATTCTGATAAGAGCTGTATGAACTCCCAATAAAATGATTTTTTTAAGTGACACAATATAAATATTGGAAAAAGAATCACTGGAAGCAAATATAGAGCTGCAAGCTGATACACATGTGAGTTAAATCTCAGTTTTTAAAAAGTATCAAGAAAAATAAAAGGAATATCTTGCCTTTCCAGATAAGGTGCTAAATAGCTAAATTCATTTATGGGAAATGATGAGGCTAACCCTAACCTACCTGCTTTTTTGAATCTGTATTGAAAATTAAATTTTTGCTTGGCATAAAGTATTCAAGCAACCCCTAATACCTTTTTCATTCTCTACAGAAGTGCCTGATGTTTAGATGTGGCCAAATTATTTGTCTCATAGTTTTAACATTATTTAAAGTTGGTTGATCAAGCTTTTGTAAAGAAAATTTAGTCCTAGTTTATAAAATTATTTTATAATTTTCTAAGTAATAATTGCATGTGCATGGTAAAACATTTGAATTTATATAGTCATATTCAGAGATATAAAATTGCTACTACTCTAGCTCTTGAATATAAGGTATTCAAACACTTCTAAATCATTATCATGTGATATTTATATTGATGTCTTTGAATTATGGTGTTGGAAGAGAATATTAAATGTGCCATGAACTGCCAGAAGAATTAACAGATCTTTGTCAGAAGAAATACAATCAGAATGTTCTTTAGAATTGAGGGTGCCAAGACTCCATCTTATCTACTTTGGGCATGTTATCAAGAGGGATCACTCCCTGAAGAAAGACATTATTCCTGGTAAAGTAGTTGCTGGTCAATGCTTTAGAGTCAACTCTACTCGAAGTGACCCTGTCTGGAAACAACCGAATAGAACATTTGTCGGTCCTCTGACATCACCGCAATGACTATAATATTTGAGGTCATTGTTAATGTGATGATCTACATGATTGAGAATCTTCCTCTTTTTTTACTGAAATTCTACTTCACCGAGCATGATATCCTCTTTCAGGGAACACCATCTACGGATAACATGAGTCGGTCTTATCCTATCGTTTGTACTTTCTTTAAGAGAGTTCAATTGTTTTTCAGACAATACGTAGTTCTCTAGAGGGCCAATGAAATGAATTGACCCAGTAGTACAACACTGAGATCAAACATAGCAACAGTTGTGAGGATGGCCCAAGATGGGAAATATTTAGTTTTGTTGGACATAGGGTCACCGTGAGTGAGAACAGACTTGAGGATAACTTGCAACAATATCGCATCATTAGTTGCAACCAATGTTAACAAAACATGTGGAAAACACAGTTCCATCCTTCCTTGACATCCTGCCCAGTCGAGTTGGACAATTTTCATAATATGATTTAGCTTCAGCATCATCCTGTATTTCTCATTCATTCCCTTTTTACCTAATGTTCACACCCACTCACTGTGTCCTATGTTTCAATTAGCCCAAACTCAGACATCCTGATTTCCTTGCAAACACAGTCTGCATTATATCACCAGGATAGTGCCCCTGGGTTTGCACAGTAGCTTTATTTTTTTAACTGTTACATAGTAACTTGATATCCTAGGTAGCTTCTTTGCTAGTTTAATACCTAAAGATGTTTTCAGTTTTCTTATTCGTTGATTTTCTTCAAGCCAGTTTATCCTCTAAGATCCACGTGTGTCAAAAAGAATTTTTAGTTGTCTAGGTCCTTCTTCCTAATATTCCCTAAACTAGACACTCTTCTGAAACATATTCAATGTGAACAATTCTTTTTTTTTCTTCTTCAGTCATCATTTTATTGGGAACTCTTATAGATGTCATAATAGTCCATAATTCAAATAAATCAAGCATATTTATACAATTGCTACTATAATCCATTTCAAAACATTTTTTTCTTCTTGAACTCTTTAATATCAGCTTCCACTTGTCCCCTCTCACCCCTCCCCTTCTCCCATGAAGCCTTGTTATTATTGTTATGCGTGATTCATATTCTATTATATATATGCCATATATTACCCAATGGATACACCCAGTATAACAATTTTGTTATTCACTCCCCTTGGGCTGGGTTATATAATCATTATTGCTATCAGTTCCCCCTTCTTTCTTTTCCCTTCCCCCTTGTTTTCCCATGTCTTCAGGGAATCAATACTTCCATTGTGATTTCTGAAGGATCATCCATCCTGGCATTCTGGCATTGAACAATCTTGATTATACGGATGACCATACATAGGTTCATCGGTATTGATGAGATGAAACATAAGGACAGAGCCCCGGTGGTGTAGTGGTTGAGTGCGTAACTGCGACCCATTGACTTGGCTGTTCAAATCCAGCAGGAGCTCTCCGGGAGCAAGTCTGGGGAGCTCCCACGACCATCAGAGGGCAGTGATGCCAAAAAAAAACCACATAAGCCTACTCTTTTAAGATTTGAAATATCAGTAGCCTAGCTTTTAGTATCACAGCAACACACAATCCATGGCTATAAAACAAAGGGACATACAAATAGGTGATTCGGGTGTACAGAAAGTGATTAAAATATAAACCTGGACAATCAATTAATTTATTTAGGGAATATGAAGTATTACAGGACTCTGAGGGCTGCACCAGAGGCCTCTCGCAAACTCAAGGGCTCCACAAGTTAGACTACATTATGCTACAGTGAAATAAAAACTGCATATCTTAGTACTTTAATTAACTTAAAGAAGTATTTCTTTTTTATTATAGGTATCAAGGGATGTTCTCACAAAGAACCCTGAATTAGTCCAGGTGGACTAGAGAAACAATTTAATAAGCACACCTACGTGTATAAGAAATAGGTTTATCTCAGGAACAAGGGAACAATAAGTGATCTAAAATCAGTGACAAGGAGGGAGTAAGAGACCTGGTAGGGATTGATCAAGGGTAGGGTAACCAAGAGAAATTACTGAAAAACAAATGAAGGTTGAGCATGTTAGTGGGACAGAAGGGAAGAATAAAGAAAGGGAGGAAGGAAATAGGAGGCAAGGGACATTTATAATGATCTAAATACAGACATGTACATAGGTAAATATATTTATATATGATAAAAGGGAAATAGATTTATGTGCACATATTTATAGGCTCTGTATTAAGGCAGCAGATGGACTTTGGGACTCAAGGACTTCCTTAATGCAAGAATATTTTGTTGTATTAAATTGGTGTTTCATGATGCTCACCTTCCCGACACGATCTCTGAAGACAAGTGAGCATATGCAATGGTGGCGAGTGAAGAGAACTGATGGTGCCTGACTATCAAAAGATATAATGTCTGGGGTCTTAAAGGCTTAAAGATAAACAAGCAGTCATCTAGTTCAGAAGCAACAAAGCCCACATGGAAGAAACACACCTGTCTGTGGGACCACAAGGTGTCGAAGGTATCAGGCACCAAGAAACTAAAAATTTTATTAGTGTAAAATGGCGAGGAATACAGATTGAGGACCCAAAGTCCATCTGTAGGTAATGGACTGCTCCTGATAGAGGGGTCACAGGGAGAATACAAACTAGTTAGGGTGTAGTATAGCAACAATGAAACATACAACTTTCCTCTAGTTCTTCAATGCCTCCCCCCCCCTTTCACTACCATGATCCCAATTCTATCTTACAAAACTGGCTAGACCACAGGGTGTACACTGACACAGACGGGAGCTAGAAGCATGGGGAGCATGGGGCAGATGAGCCCTTAGAGACCAATGATGAGAATGGCAACACTGGGAGGGTGGAGGGATGGTGGGGTGGAAACAGGGGACTGATTGTATGACTCTACATAAGGTCTACTCTCTGGGGAATGGATAACAGAGAGGTGGGTGAAGGGAGACACATTGGACAGTGTAAGATATGACAAATTAATAATAATTTATAAATTATCAAGGGTTTATGAGGGCAGGTTTTGTGGGGAGAAAGGGGGGAAATGAGGAGCCAGTGGCAAGGACTTGGATAGAAAGCAAATGTTTATCTTTCTGGATGTGCTTGACACACAATGGACTTATGTATGGATTGTGATAAGAGTTGTATAAGCCCCCCAAAAAAAGGATTTTTTTAAAAAAGAAAGATTTATATACAAGAGCAATTGAACATTGAGAAAAAAATCCCAGTCCAGTCCAATAGAAGGTCATAAGTCCAATATTAGCCCATATGTCTGATACCAGTCTATAAATCTTCTTCAGACACACAAAGCACAAGCAACGACACCAGGAAAATTACAAACCAGTGGGTGCAGAGTCTTGTGCATCCAGTGGCAGTAGAAGCAACTCAGCATTGACAGGGGTCTTCCTGTGGCTTCTCCAGTTTCCAGGGCTCAGGGTCTGTACAGTGTGCTGCCATGTGTCTTGACAGCTGCAATGTCTTCCAAGGAGTGAGTAGAAATCTGGTGTCTCGTGACTCCAAGAAAGAATTACCACATTTCCCAGAAATCTCAGGAGAAGGCCACACCCACACAGAGGTCTCATTGGCTGTCTCCAGACTGACAGGCTAGGCTCCAGCCCTGCAGCCTTCATCTTCAAACTGTTACCAGTTTAGGCAACTGCCAAGCCCTCAAAGAGATAAATTGAAATAGATATAATCATCTCATGATGCCATTTTCTCAATACAAATATCAGAACTCATCAGAAAATGGATTCCAGGACCAAGGAGTCACATATAGACAAATGAACATTTAATCTAGATTTAAACTGTACTGTTTTATTTTATTGTATTTTGCTAGCTGGAACTAGTTACACGGCCATTTGCCAAAAGGAAGAATTGAATGTTCATGAATACTAGTTATATTTATATCAGTTACAATTGTGTTACTTTCTAAGCTTTTCTAAGTAAGAAAGAAAATGTGATTTATATTTTGAGAAGTTTAGAAAGTTATTCTGACATTCACTGCTTTAGAAATTCAATTGACTTGATCTTAGTCCCTTAAATGATTTTTTAAGAACCTTAGTATGATTGGAATACTCATTAATTCTTGCTTCCTTTCATTGCTAGACTCCTTATTCTGGTTTTGTTGTGTTATGCTCGGTTTTTAACACCCTCATCCCCTCTAGCCCAGTATCTGCCTGCCGGCATATTTTTTACTTTCTTCATTACTTTCAACTCTTCTTTCCTACATTTCTTCCTTCTGTTTGTTTTCCAGTGTTTTGAGCATATCTTTTTTACACTGGGTTGTTGAAGATGATGTATTTTAAATGTATTTAGAATTATTAGTGATAACAAAATGATATTGATATATCATTAATAAAGCATTTTTTTAATCATTTTATTGGGGCTCATACAACTCTTACCACAATCCATATATCCATTCATTTGTACATTTGTTGCCATCATCAGAGTCTAAGGGCCCAACCCCAATTACAACTACATGGACAGCCACCTCTCCCTCCTCCCCAGGGGAGTTTGCCTTGAAGGACAGCACTGAAGCTGCAGCTTGGGGAGTGGGGTATGCCTGTCCAGAGTACATGAGAACAAATGAGGGAGGAAAAAGAGAGAATGGAGTACATCCTGGCCCACCGAGCCTTGAGGAAGATATTCCCACTCACACCAAGGCACAGTCAGTGCACACATAGGATCATATGGCCAACCCCACTATGAAACATGGCATCCCTCGCTGACCCAAGGACCTCTGGGGACAACAGTGGAGAAGCAGGTTTAGGACTGTACCCTTCCAGACCCAACCACATCATGGCAAAACATTAAGGGTATGCAACAGAGCATGGAGTTCTCAAGGGAGTGCCAAGGATATACTTTTGGAGCAGAGTGTGGCACCACATTAGACTCAACAGAGAAGTCAATGAAAAGACCTTGAGTTATTTACAGGTTTTTTTTAATATATATATATATATATATATATCTTATGGACATTGGGACTTTCTTGTTGTTGTTATATTTGTCTTGTTTTCTTTGGTCACTTCATCTTAGGATGCCTTGGTTTATTTTGTACATATTGTTATCTCTGCAGGTCTATCTAGATAAGATCGATGAACAGTCTGGAGGAGAAAACAATGGGACTGGGAGGACATGGGAGATGGGGTGTAAGGGGAAAGGAGTTGTCATTGACCAACCCAGGGATAATGGAACAAGTGATTCAAAAACAGTCACAAGCTGGGTGTGAGAAGCCTGATAGGGATTGATTAAGAGTAATGCAACAGAGAGAAAATACTGAAACCCCAATGGAGGCTGAGCATGGTAGTGGGACAAGAGGAAAGTAAAAGGAAATAGAGGAAAGAATTGGGGGGGGGGGAGGCATATATAGAGGTCTAAATACAGGCATGTACAGAGATGAATATATTTATATATGATGATAGGGAAATAGATCTACCTGTATATAATTTTTGGATTAGCATTAAGACAGCAGATGGGCATTGGACCTCCATTCAAGTACTTCCTCAATGCAAGAATACTTTGTTCTGTTAAATTGGTATTCCATGGTGCTCACCTTCCTGACAAGATTACTGAAGACAAATGTGTGCACATAAGCAAAAGTAGTGAAGAAAGTTGATAGCACCCAGCTATCAAAATATGTAGTGTCTGGGGTCTTAAAGGCTTTAAAGTAAAAAAGCAGTCATCTAGCTCAGAAGCAACAAAGTCCACATGGAAGAAGCACACCAGCATGAGGGACCACAAGGTGTCAAAGGACTCGGGTCTCAGGCATCAAAGAACTAAAAATTCTGTTATTATAAATTAGGGGGAGTACAGATTGGGGACCCAAAGCCAGTAATAGGTGAAACAATATCCCCTTACAGAGAAGTTGCAGGAAGGAGACAAACCAGTCGAGGTACAATGTAGCAACAATGAAATATGCAACTTTCCTCTAATTCTTGAATGCTTCCTCCCACCCACCATCATGATCCCAATTCTACCTTACAAATCCAGCTAGACCAGGTGATGTATACTAACTAGTACAGACAGGAGCTAGAAACATGAGAAACTCAGATCAGATGGTCCCTTCAGGATCAGTGGTGATACCAGGAGGGTGGAGGGAAGGTGGAATAGAAAGGAGGAAACAATTGCAGGTATCTACATATAACCTCCTTCCTGGAATACGGAAAACAGGGAAGTGGGAGAAGGGACACATCGATCAGTGTATAATATGAAAAAATGATAATTTATAAATTATTAAGGGTTCATGAGGGAGGGGGAGGGAGGGTGTGTTAGTCCGGGTAGAGTAGAGGAACAAATTTCATAGACATGCATGTGAATATAAGGAAAAGGTTTATATAGAAGAGGGACAGGACATTGAGAAAACATCCCAGCCCAGTCCAGTTCAAAGTCATAAATCCGATAAATCCGATATGACCGAAATCAGTCTATAAAATCTCCTGCTGACTCACAAAGTCACAGGTCAGTGAGTGCAGAATCCTGGCGCTGGCAGGGGTCTCCACATGGAAGCTTCTCACTTCCAGGGCTCAGGTCCTTCAACCGCAGGAGCAACTCATCGCTGGCAGAGGTCTCCATGTGGCTGCCCCAGCATCAGAGGTCTGCCTCCATCAGGGCACAGCCATGTGGTCTCTCCACCAGTTCCTCCAGCTTCTCAGACACTGCCATCGTGTCTTGTCTGCAATTCATCATCTCCTGGACTAACTCCCAGCAACTGGGGAAGATAGTTTCTCATCTTCACAAGGGAAATATCATGAGATTTCCCAGAAGTCTTAGGAGAAAGTCATGCCCACATAGAGGCCTCATTGGCTACTCAGTGGCTATCTCCAGATTAACAGGCTAGACTCCACCCCTACATTTCAGTCATAAAGTCAACATAAGCAGATGACTACCACAGAGGGGAAATATGGGAAGCTGATACCAGGGTTCTAAGTGGAAGGAAAATGTTTTGAGAATGATGATGGCAACAAATGTGCAAATGTGGGCTGATAAGAGTTGGATGAGTCCCCAATAAAATGATGTAAAAATAAAAAATAATAATAAATTTTCTTTCTACTTGGGCCCTTGGTATCAGTTTCTCATTTTTCCCCTCTCTCATGAACCCTTGATAATTTATATATTTTTTGATATCTTACACTGAATTATGCCTACCTTCACCCACTTTTTTATTGTCCATCCCCCTGGGTACGGATTATATATAGATCAGTGTGATCAGTTCCCCTTTTCTACCCCCACCTTCCCCTGCCCCTCCTAGTATGGATACTCTCAATATTGGTCCTGAGGAGCTTTTCTGTCCTGTATTCCCTGTGCTTTCAACTCATCTGTACATGCTCTATCTGTACATCCACTATACATCCTCTGGTCTATCTGGATTTGTAAAGTGAAATTGGGATTGACAGTGGTGGGGAGACGGCATTAGAGAACTAGAGAAAAGTTGTATGCTTGATTGATGCTATACTGCATCCTGACTGGCTTGTCTCCTCCCAAGACCCTCCTATAAAGGGAGGTCCATTTGCCTGCAGATGGGCTTTGGGTAACTACTTGTCACTCCCCCTCATTCACAATGATATGATTTTTTATTCTGGGTCTTTGATGTCTGTGACCTGATGCTATCAAAACCTCATGATCACACAAGCTGGTGTGCTTTTTGCATGTGGGCTTTGTGGCTCCTCAGCTAGATGATCACTTATTTGTCTTCAAGGCTTTAAGACCCCAGACACAATGTCTCTTGATAGCTAAGTACCATCAGCTTTCTTCACCACATTTGCCCATGCACCCACTTTGTCTTCAGCCATCATGTTGGGAAGGTTCACAGAATGCCAGACTAATAGCACAAAGTATTCTTGCATTGAGAGACTACTTGAGTGGAGGCCCAATGTCCATCTGCTAGCTTTATACTAAACATATAGACATACACACATCTATTTCCCCTTCATCATGTATAAATATAGTTACATATGCACATGTCTGTATTTAGTCATCTATATATGCCCCTTGCCTCTTAGTTCCTTCCTCTATTTCCTTTTACTTTCCTCTTGTCCCACTATCATGCTCAACCTTCATTTGGGTTTCAGTAATTCCTCTCAGTTGCATTGCCCTTGATCAAGCTGTACCAGGCCTCCTACACCCTCATCATCATTGATTTAAGATCACTTTTTGTTCCCTGCCCCTGGGTGTGTTAACACTCACTTCCTTCCCCCACCTCACTCTCTCCCAAGTACCCCCAGAAATATAGATATGTTCTTTTCTCCTCCAAATTGTTTATCCCAACTATCTTATCTAGATAGAACTGCAGAGATAATAATATCCTCAAAAACAAGACAGTGCACAATAAAGCAGCAAAAGAAAACAACACTAAAAACCCTTGATTAAAAAGGAAGAAAACTGTATAAATAGTTCAAGGTCTATTTTTTTGACATTTATGGGTGTTTTCTGGTCAACTCTGATGGGGTGCCATGCCCTGACCCAAAGTCAGTTTTTAAAAAACAATTTTACTGGGGGCTCATCCAACTCATAACAATCCATACATTTATCAATTGTGCCAAGAACATTTGTACATTTGTTGCCATCATCATTCTCAAAACATTTTCTTTTCACATGAGACCCTGGTATCAGCTCCTCATTTTTCCCTCTCTCCCAGCTCCCTTCCTTCACGAACCCTTGATAATTTATAAATTTTTATTATCTTGTCATGTGTGTTAGTCTGTATCGACTAAAGAAACATTCCTAGAGAGTCATATGTATTTAAGGGAGAGGTTTATATACAAGACAAAATGAACATTGAGAAAACATCCCAACCCAGTCCAGTCCAAGGTCATGAGTTCCATATTAGCTCATATGTCCAATAGCAATCTATAAAGTCCTCTCCAGATTCACGAAACATATGCAATGTTGCTGAATACAAGATGATCACAAGCCTGTTGGGTAGAATGCCTTTGGATCCAGTGGCGTTGTAAACGTCTCAGTGCTGGCAGGGATCCCCAAGTGACTTCTTCGGCTTCAGAGGTGCGGTTGCCTCCATGTGGCTTGTCCAGCTCAGGGCACCAGGGTAGCTCCAGGTGGCTTCTCCTCAGGGGTGTCTCCCAGGAAGTCAGCCTAGTCAGTAGAGAGTCTCCAAGCGAATGTTGTCAGTAGAAAGTTCCCAAGGAAGTGAACGGAGAGAAACAGTGCCTCTGCCTCCAAGAAGGAATTACCATATTTCCCAGAATTCTCAGGAGAAAGTCATGCCCACACAGAGGTCTCATTGGCTATCCCCAGATTGACAGACCAGACTCCACCACTAAACTCTTAATCCTCAAACTGACACCAGCTTGGGTGACTGCCACATCATGTCTTACACTGTCCAATGTCTCCTTTCACTCACTTTTCAGAGCACGGACATTATCATAGATAATTGTGATCAGTTCCCCCTTTCTACCCCACCTTCCCTCCACCCTTCTGGCATTGCCACTCTCATCACTGATCCCGAGGGGTTCATCTGTCCTGAATTCCTTGGATTTCTAGTTCGTATCTGTACCAGTGTACATCCTCTGGTCTAATCGAGTTTGTAAGGTAGAATTGGGATCATGATAGTGGGGTGAGGGAGCATTAAAGAACTAGAGGGAAGTTGCATGTTTCATCATTGTTACACTGCACTCTGAACTGGCTCATCTCCTTCCCGAAACCCTCTACAAGGGGATGTCCAGTTGCCTACAGAAGGGCTTTGGGTCCCCAGTCTGCACTTGCCCTCATTCACAATGATATGATTTTTGTTCTTTGATGCCTGATACTTGATTCCATCGACACCTCATGATTACACAGGCTGGTGTGCTTATGCCATGTGGACTTTGTTGCTCCTCAGCTAGATAGCCGCTTCAAGCCTTTATGACCCAAGACACTAAATCTTTTGATAGCTGGACACCATCAGCTTTCCTCACCACATTTGCTTATGAACTGGTTTTGTCTTCAGCAATTTTGTCAGGAATGTGAGCATCATGGAATGGCAGTTTAATAGAGCAAAGTGTTCTTGAAATGAGAGGATACTTGAGTGGAGGCCCAATGTCCATCTGCTAGCTTTATGCTAAACATATCAGCATACATAAAACATATAAACACATAAATCTATTTCCACATCATCACTTATAATTATATTTACTTATGTGTATGCCTGTATTTAGATGTCTATAAATACCCTTTGCCTCCTAGTTATTTTCCCTATTTCCTTGTACTTTCCTCTTGCCCCACTATCATGCTCAACCTTCATTTAGGTTCAGTAATTCCTCTCAGTCAATTACCTTGATCAAGCTCTGCCAGGCCTCCTCCAACCTCATCACCAATTTTGGATCACTTGTTGTTCCCTTGTCTCTAGGTTTGATAATATCCATTTCCTTTCCACCATCTCCCCCTCTCCCAAGTCCCCTTGGAACTGTCAGGCTCATTGTTTTCTCCTCCAGATTGTTTATCCCTCATATCTTATTTAGACAGACATGCACAGATGATAATAATATGCACAAAAGCAAGACAGAGTAAAACAAAGCAATAACAGAAAACAACAACAACAATAAACCAATGACAAAAAGAAAATAAACGCCTGTAAATAGTTCAAGATCTGTTTGTTGACCTTTAGGAGTGTTTTCCAGTAGAGTATGATGTGGATGCCAGGCCCTGACCCCAAAGTCTATTTTTGGTATGCCCTGTTCTGCTGCAAAACCTTAGTGTCTTGCCTTAGTGTGGTGGGGTCATATCAGGCGCAATTTCTGCACTGAGTCTCCAGTGTTGTCCCCTGTAGTGTTAGGGGTTAGTGAAGGATATTTTTGTCTCATAATGGGGCCAGTCCTGTAATCCTCTATGTGCGTTGGCTGCTCTGAGCGGAAATATCATCCTCAGTGCTCGGTGGACCTGGATATGCTCCACTCTCTTTCTCCCCCTTCATTTGCTCCTGTGTGCTCTAATCAGACACTTCCCTCTCCCTGAGCTGTAGCTTCAGTGCTGTCTTCTGAAGTGAACTCTTCTTGGGGAAGGAGGACTGTCCACGAACTTGGGGTTGGGGCTTGTCCCTCTGACCTCTCTGTTGGTTCCCTGATTCATGCCAATATGTTGCATTCATGTCTTGAAGAACCAGGTTGAATTCTGGTTCCTCTTTCCTTGTGGAGATATAAATAAGACCCTCCACTTGGGTGGGTTATGGCCCTGTTCCCCCAGTAAAGCATTTTTATTTTCAGGTATTTTTCTACACATTTCTAATGTAAACTAATTTAATCCTCTTAGCAAGACCATGCTCAGTATGTTTTATGCAATTACCTTTATATATAAAGACATGTATGTATGTTTGTGTGCATGTATGCACATATATTTGAAATGACACAGAGAGTTTATGTAATTTCACCGAGGTAACACAGGTAGCAGCTAGCAGAGCAGCTATGGAAACATTCTACATGATTCTAGAATGTATGGAACTGTTTCTATGCTGAAATACAGAAAGAAACTAATGACCCATTCTACATTATTAATCTTTCATTCTGACTATGACTTTAGGAACCATAGAGAGCATGAAAATTTGATACATAAATTTTATTTCCATACCTTATCTAAATGCAAAAAAGCAAAACAGAACCAGATTCCCTGAAGAAAGAAATTCAAAGGAAAGAAAGATGCTGCATGGTTTATATAAATAACATGAAAAAAATAATTATATCCTTCAGGTGTGCGCAGCAACAGTGAATAATGGCTTCCTAATTTAGTTATTCATTGAGCGAGATTTTTTTTATGCATTGAGTAGGAAGGGCTACTCAGAAAAATTATATATGTAAATTGAAAAAATAATACTCTTAGAAGAGTGCTTGGTATATTTAATATTCTACCTTAATTAGTATTAAGAGCATGTTTGGCAAGCAGTTGGCAGGAGACAAAGGTCTTCAGTAAGGAGCTAAAAAGAAGACAATTACTGAAATTCAGAGAAGCAAAAAGGCATTGCAACAAGAAGACTGAATATCAAGCATCAGGTTTATTTTAAATTCTAAGATAATTGTAGATGTCTGTTTCACAAGGAGCCCTGGTACTGTAGTACCAGGTGAGTTGAGAGGCTGCTAATCACAAGGTCATTGACCAGTTTGAAACCATCAGCCACTCTGGGTGAGAGAGACAGGGTTTTCTACTCTGGTAATGAGTAAACTCCGGGGCCAGTTCTACTTTGTCCTTCCTTCTCTATGAGTTGAAATCTACTTAAGGGTAGTGAGTTTGGTTTGATTTCGGTCTATTTCGCTACAGATGGCTTCTAATATCCTGTGGAATCCTGCAGAGGAATCTAGAAACTTTTTTTCTTTAATGTGCGTTTTTAAAAAGACAGGTTTTCCTTTGTATGATAAGATCTTCAAAGATGGCTTAGAGGGTTCAACGAATAAAGTGATAATAAATTGATGCTACTTTCATTTATGTCATTCCACACATAGACACACACAATGCATTTCAATTCCACATGATTTTGTTGGTATCTGAACTGGAACCAATCTTTGTAGTTTGCTGGGACAACTTGATAAATGAGATGCCTTTAGTACCAAGGAGCTTAATTAACTATACTGACAGAAAAATAAATAAATTAGATATGATTCAATCGATTTATTCAGCACGCATTTACTGAGTGTTCTCACACTGGCTAATGCTGAGTAAAAAAGTAAAGTTGAATAGTGCATTGTCCCTAGCCCAAAAGATCTACAATGATATACAGAAGAGTAGGGCATAATATAAGAATAAATTAATCATCACAGCTTAAGGCAACCTACAAATCGAATGTTGTAGGACAAACAAGACTAAAGCACTTCCTGGAAGACACAAACCTTATTTACTATTGTTGGTCAGTTACAGGTAAGGCTGATGCTTGGGTGACGTAGCTAGAAAGTATGCTGCACGATGTCTTTAAGGAAAGCACTCACATTAGAAGAAGGCAGGCACTGGAAGATCTGGATTAAAACCCTTGTCTTTGTAATACGCATGTGAACACTCACCTAGCATTTCCTAGGACAGGGGCTCTTGCTTGCTCTGCGCAGCTTCCTGATACATGTACAAAGACAAAGCTGGCTCTAAAACCTGGGTGAGCACTCATATGACAAAGCAAAATACCAGGAAACAACCCCTGAGGATCATCCATCCAGAATGACAGCGGTGGTTGTGTAGCTGGTACAGAGTCGGTAGTGTCTTTTTGTTGTATGTAGGGCTGCAATGAGTCGTAACTGCTCTGAGGACATGAATAACAAAAGCAACAAAGATTCAAAATACGGGAGACTTTGGGGAAGGTGGTAGACAATGTCGACATGCTACACAGACCCTTTTTTGTAGCAAAAGCATGAGAGACGAAACAAAGGGAATACAAATGATAATCCTGGAATCCAGATATAAAAAGAGAAGCAGTGGCTTGAATACAAAAGAGGAGAAGCTAGCCCAAAGTATCTAGAGAGAAGACAGACACTGACCTGATATGTAAATGACATCTCGAACTTCGGCACACAGCATTTAAATCAGACAGAGGTCTGAGAATGTAAGCGCACAATGGTGTCTGGAAACAAGAAAGGTGAGATTCTCCTCTGTTCCCCACAGATTCCTAGTGGCCAAAAGCATGGTCAGGACCCATCAGCTTGACTCATCCATCAACCAGTGACATCCACACTTGCACTGACCCTGCTTTGCCCAAGGTCAAACTCACACCCTCATGTATGGGACACGTGGTGTATCACCCCCTCATAAGGAAGTTGTGAGTTCTATCTCATCAAACCATCAGAATTGACAGTGCTAGGTCCCCTGACCCTCCTATTCAGGCAAGACCTCCTTATATAAGCAGCTGTCCTGACTACACCTGACGTTGGGGGCCAAAAAGAAGTCCTCCAGGGAGCAAGCGCCCACTGCAGTCATTTCCTGAGCTGCCACAAACTAGTTCCAGATCAGGTTCTTTGACCTCAGACCTATCTAGACCAACAAGAATTTCATCAAGGATTGCAGCTTCATCTCTCACCACTCCACCCCTCAGCTCCTTGGTGGGCATGTTGACCAATATTGAGTGACCCACAATTTTCTTTGCTATACAAATTTCTTCACCCAATTTTCTCTTTCCTTTCTTTCTTACTTTTGCTTTCTTTCTTTCTTTTTCCTTGCTTTTCACTCATTCTCTACTTTCCTCTTTTCTTTCTGTTACTTTCTCTTCTTTCTTCCCTTTCTGTGGACTTTCTTTTTCTTTCTCTTTCCTCCTACTTTTTTCATTAGTTTTTCCTTTTTGCCTCCATAGTTTTTCTTCTTATACTTTTTCTTTAATTATCTTTCCTATGTTTTTATTTTCCTTTCCATTTTTCTTTTTAGTAATTTTTTTTCTTTCTACTGTTTGCCTGCTCTCCCCCTTTGCTTTCTTCATTAAGCTATTTCCGTTTGTTTTTTAGTTTTCTTTCTTGATCACTTTCTTATTTTTTTGTTTTTTTTAGGAGACTGCAACCCTATGAGAGGCACCCCACCAAAAAGCTAGGTCAAATGGAATCTTCATAGTACACATTTTTCCCATTAGATGAGCATCGAGCACTCCCTCTGAGTTAGTGCACCCAATGGCATCGCCTGCGAAGGTTCTTTCAGGTCACAGTGAGTTTTTTCATAAAATCAGTTTCACATGAAACCCACTTTTTGTGATGGCCGATTTAAAAGAACAACCTGTGGCTTTAAAATTTTGTTTCCTTCTTAAGAAAAATGTCACAGAAATTGTTGTGATGCTGAAGGCAGTTTACAAGAACAGCACCGTGGGGGGGGGGGGGGGGGGCCTGTGGAATCAAATGTATGAGTGATTTTCTTGTTTCCAAAAGGTGAAATGTTGAATGATGACAAACCTTGTTCTAGGCATCCATTAACCTCCTGAAGAGATGAAAATGTCAACTCACCATTCATTTGGAGTTTGTTCCACCAGGTCAGACTGTTAATCAAGTTTTCTATTGAGAGGTTCTGAAAAGATAGTGTAATATTGTGCAACAAAAAAATAAATAAATAAAGGCCTGCTTTGTGGCAGACGGGGGACTGGTTTTGCTACCAAAACAATTCATCTGATTACACAGCCATCTCAGTGCACCAGATTTTGGAATAAAACAGCATACCTTGCTTGCCCCATGCACTTTACTACCTGGACTTGCTCTGTGCAACTTCTTTTTGCTTCTGCCAATGAGAGGGACATGAAAGGACAGTGATTTGATGCCTTAGAAGAAATGAAGACAAAAACAAAAAAGGAGCTGTCAGCATCCAAACAGACTCATTTTTCAAATGCTTCCAAGAATGGAATTGCAGACTTGATAAATGTATTAAGTATAATGGAGCATATTTTGAAGGTGATAAGATGTAGATGCATAACTTTGAAAAAATCTGATTAATAATTTGGGCACCCTTCATACACTACCCGCAAGCCCCAGTAATAGCAGTAAAGCCTGAAGCCCATCTTATTCACTGGGTGCGAGCCACAGGCAAGCACTGCCTGCTCCCTGTAACACTTAATAGTCAAATACCAAATCAGCCACACTTACCCTTAATGTTCTACGATTTCAGAAATGGATATTACATTGAAAGGGTAGTGCAGTGCATTGAATCAATGGAAAGTTGAATTACTAAGCTAGAAAATAACCTCACAATATTAATCTGCTAGAGGAATAATCAGAAAAAAAGAGAAACTAAAAGCAGAAGAAAGCCTAACAATTATGTGGAACAGAATTAAGAGGCATAATTTATGTGCATCAGAATTTGGGAACAAGAAGAGATTCCCTCTCAAAAAAGCACAAAAAAACTGTCCAAAAGTCATTGAAAGAAAACTTCCTTACTCTCATGAAAGATGTTCAAGAAGTTGAACCAACGTCAAACTAGATAGATCCTAAGAGAAAATCACCACAAGATACCTAGCTTTCCAAAATCAAAGATAATGAATTCTTGGGAAAAATTTAAAAGTTACCTCCATATGGGAAAGGCTAAAACTTAGCTCTGATTTCTCAGCAGAAGCCAAGTAGGCAAGAATTCAGTGGGAGGGCCTGTATGAAATTCTAAACGAAAGAAAAATGCTAACTAAGACTCAATATGCCCACCAAAATGGACCCTCAAGTATGATGGCGAAATTAGGGCATTTTCAGATAAACAGAATTATGGGAATTTATAAAAGCCAGTGCAATGTTACAAAGACTACTAAAGGGAGTTTTTCAAATAGAAAACCAACAAAAACAGACAGCAACCTAAGATTAGGATACATGACAACTGCACCCAGACATCAACCCAGTTATAGAGGTATCCACAGTCAAATGCATAAATTTGCACAGTTACGACATAAATTTTAAAAGTGAGTAGTGAAGTGATGAGTTGCAAATGGATTGGAAGTCAAGTAGATCAGAGAGGGAATAAGCAATAAAGAAATTAGATGAAAATTGTTTTAAATCATAATAATGGGGTAGGGGAAGTTTCTGGGTGGAATTCTGGTAATAGAGTAATAGATATAAAAATTGTTATATACACAATGAGATACAGAAGCACTAGGTGTACTAATAGACATGCAGGATGAGTAAGTGTAGGACAGAAAGGAGCATGCCTGCAAATGTATACTTCACACAGGATATTTGTATAGGGGTATATACCTTTGCTACCAATATATTTGTGGATGTTGTGTAACAAGTGATTTTGACATATTCAAACACATTAAGGAAATGAGTGTCTGGGGACAGGAGCATAGTCTTAGGGAACAACAAGGCAAGTCAGCGTAACATAGTGTAGAAGGACAGTGATCTATATCCTTCCGTGATGAAGTGACAGAGTTCTTAAGAGCCACTGAGCAGTGATCTAAGGTGAAACTACTTGCCTCCACCTGTTCAGAGGAAAGAAGAATGATGAAAATCAAAGCTACATGGAAACAATTTGTCCAGATGTATAATGGACCGTGCAAACATCAGTCTCTTCAAGTCTGACACTAGAAGAACTTGATCATTCCTAGCTCACACTACTAACTGCTTTGAAAAGGAGGAAAATATAGAATAAATCTCAAAACCATGAAAAAGAATAGCTTTTCAGGTCATATATAGTGGAACTCCTAAGACTGTGACCCTCAGGCACCCTTGAGCTTCAGAACTGGACTCACTTTTCAAACAACAGACACTTCTCTAAGGGAAACAATAGTATTAGAGAATTATACATGTCTTAGAAAACCAGACATTTGAAGTCCAAAGTAGCCTTTACCCAAGGACAAAGTTCGGAGAAGTTAGGAAAAAGGAGTAAAAGCAGTGAAGTACAATAAGAAATGTTATGTTTAAAGTACTGCAATGAAGAAGATTTTTTAAAGGTGTATAAATTTTGAACTTCAAAACTGACCATTGGCTTTGGACATATTCAAACAGTTCACAGTAAAAAAAAAAAATAGAATGAGATGGACTTGCTTTCATCAAAGAACTTTACTGAGCCACTAACCACGAGGTCAGTTGTTTGAAGGACATGCCACTCTTCCTGGGGAAAAAAGAGGACACTACTCCTCTAAAGTGCTAGCATTTGAAAACCCAATGGGAAGGAGCAGTTCAGTTTGGCCCTGTTAGGGTCACTGTGAGTCGGAATGGACTGAGTGTCAATGAGTTTGGTTTTGGGTTTGATCTTCATGGCAGCCCTATTCACACTAGCAAGAAGATTAAGACAACCTAAAGCTCATCAATGAAAGAACAGATAAACAAACTCTGGTACATACAGACAATGTAATGCCGTGAAATGCTGCACAACTTGAATGAACCCGGGGGACAAAGCTAAGTGGAATTCATCAGACACAAAAAAAGACACATTTTGTTTGAGGGTTTGTTTTGTTTTTTTTTTGTAAAATATCAAGAAAAGATTTGAACACTAAAAGAAAGAGACTTTGATGGAGACTAGGGGTGGAAAAGAGGAGCAAAGGGAGCCCACAGGGTAGGTTATGTGAGTGAAGGGAAGAGTAATGCCCAAGAAGAAGGAAATGAGGAAGAAGTGATGGAAGTAGAGTAAGAGAGTGGGAGGCTAGGGTTGTTGAATGTAAAACTGATAACAGACTCTGCAAACCTTCACCCAATTCACAATATAAGGTCTAAAACGAGAGAAAGGGCTTTTTGCATTGAATTATTCAAACTCTGTTAACTTTTGTGGCCAACTATATTTCATTCATATATTTCCCAATCTTAATACTCTATAGAATAGATGCCAGGACATGGAAAGCGTTAAAAGAATTGTTCTTTCATAATTAAGGATGCGAGGCCCTCTGAATGGTGCCCAAGCACAAGTATTTATCACTATTATCTAAGAATACCCAAATAGACTCAAATACAGGTATGGATGTGATAGGTTTTAAGGAAGAAAAACCTACATAAAAACAACATGGTGACAATAAAAACTGTGCATTGTATCTTAGAAGAAGTACAGTCAAAATGTTTCTTAGAAGCCAGGATGGCAAGACTTGTCTCCCATACTCTGGACATGTTATCAGGGGAGACAAGTCCCTAGGAAAGGACATCATGCTTCACATAGCAGCATCATAAAAGAGGAAAACTCGGAACAAGGCGAACTGACCCCATGGCTGCACCAATGGACACATGTGTTAGTCCGGGTAGACTAGAGAAACAAATACATAGACTCACATATGGATACAAGGGATTGGTTTATATACAAAAGGAATGGAACATTGAGAAAGCATCCAACCCAATGCAGGACAAAGTCATAAGTTCAATATTAGCTCATATGTCTTTTACCAGTCTATAAAGTCTCCTCCCAACTCATGAAGGCACAGGCCAGTGGGTGCAGAGTCCCAGTGTTGGCAAGGGTCTCCCCATGACTTCTTGCTTCCAGGGTTCAGGGTCCATCAACAGCATCCAGTGGTGGTAAAAGCAACTCAGTGCTGGTAGAGGTCTACAGGTGGCTTCTCCAATTTCAGAGGTCTGGGCCCATCAAGGCAGGGCCGTGTGGCCTCTCCTCTGGCTCATCCAGCTCCGAGGACCCTGCCATCTTGTCTTTTCCGTAATTTGTTGTCTCTGAGACTAACTCCCAACAACTGAGGAGACAGTTTCTCATCTCCACGAGGGAAATATCGTGAGATTTCCCAGAAGTCTCAGGAGTAAGCCATGCCCACACGGAGGTCTCATTGACTACTCAATGACTATCTCCAGATTAACAGGCTAGGCTCCACCCCTACATCTCCATCATGAAATTAACATGACCATCACAACACACATCTAAAACAATTGTGAGGCTGGTGCAGGACCAGCAGCAGTTCCTTCTGTTGTCATTACAGGTCTGAATCAAGGTAACACTACTTAACAATATGCCAGGGCTGAGCCCCGGTGGTGTAGTGGTTGTGCGCTGGACTGCGGCCCACTGGGATGGAGGTTCAACTCTCTCTCACAGGAGCAAAGGCTGGGCCTCCTACTTCCACCACCAGGGCAGTGATGCCTAAAAAATAAATAAATAAATAAAATTTTTAAAAAAACAATATGCCAACATTGTATCAAATCATTACGAATTATTTCATTTCTTAAGGAGACTCTTTTAAGACATTAGACACTAACCAGGAATGCCGATGCCTTTGTTTTTAGGCATACTGTGATCAATTTGATTCATAACAACCCTCTTATGGTCCTTCACAATCCACACAGTGGTTCCTGTGTGTGAGCTCATTGTTACACCCATGGGGTCAAATCATCCCATTGAAGGTCTTGAAGGTCTTTCATTCACTCTCTACTTTGCCATTGTGATATCAATCATGATATCACAATGTTGACTGGCCATGATAACATGGCCAAAGTTTGACTATCCTCATTTTTAAGTCATTTTTTCGTGAGTTTGTACATTGCATTTCATAATACATAAATACATATACTGTGCCAGGCACCATCATATGCCTGCTGCCATCATCATTCTCCAAATATCTGCTTTTCCACTTGATTCCTTGATATCAGTTTCTCATCCTTTCCCCTCTGTCCATGCTCCGCTCTCCTCCACTAACCCTCAATACTTTTTAAATTATTATTGTTTTGTCATATCTTACACTGCCTGACGTCTCCCTTCGCCCACTTCTCTGATGTCTGTCCTCCAGATAGGAGGTTATGTGTAGATCCTTGTAATTGGCTCCTCCTCTCTACCCTACTTTCCCTCCACCCATCCGGTAACTCCACTCTCACCTCTGGTCCTGAGGGGTTCCTTTATCCTGGGTTTCCCGTATTTCCAGTTCCCATCTCTACCAGTGTATTTCCTCCAGTCCAGCTGGATTTGTAAGGTAGAATTGGGGCCATGAGATTGAAGTGGGGGGCGGGGGGAGGAAGCTTTCAGGAACTAGAGGAAAGTTGTATGCTTCATTGCTAACTCACTGCACCTTGACTGGCCAATCTCCTCCCCATGACTCCCCTGTGTGTCCAATTACCCACAAATGGGCCTTGAGTCCCCGCCCTGCTCTCCCGCTTATAGTGATGTGATTCTTGTTCTTTGATGCTTGATATCTGCTCCCTTTGACCCATCGTGATCATACAGGCTGGTGTGCTTCTTCCATGTGGGCTTTGCTGCTTCTGTACAAGATGGCCACTTGTTCACCTTCAAGCCTTTAACCCAGATACTTTATGGTTCGGTGGCTGGGCATCATTGGCTTCCTCTACTCTGTCTGCCTCTGCACCCTTTTGTCCTCAGCGATGACTATCCTAATTTCTAAAGAATATTCTGACTTTATTTCTTTTTTTTTTCGGTTTTTTGGGCATCACTGTCCTCTGATGGTGGGAGTAAGAGGCCCAGCCTTTGCTCCTGTGGAGCCACAGCTGGAATTGAACCTCCATCCTAGTGGGCCGCAGTCCCGCGCACAACCACTACGCCACCAGGGCTCAACCCCTGACTTTATTTCTTTCATGATAGATGTAAGGTTTTATAAAGTCTATAAAAGACATTTTTAAAGTTAATTTAATTGAGAAACACTTTCTAAAATCTAATCAGTCCTTGTGCGTGGGACTGTGGCCCACTGGGTTGGAGGTTCAAATCCAGCAGCAAGGATAGGCCTCCTACTGCTCCCCCCCAAAAAAAAAATCTAATCAGCCCATTGAAATTCAGAAATCCAAAGGACAATTATGTCAGACTCCACTGAAATTTTTCAAAAATCAGTTTCTGAGATCCTACCTATCACTTCTTCCTCTTTCCTGCTTTTATGAGGTTCTGAATTGTCAGATGTTGACGCATGTCAAGTATCTTCATTTTAAGCAAATTGCCAAGGCATCTGCTACAGAGACATGCTTGGGAGTAGCAAACCAAGCCTATGCCATGATTTTATAAAAGAAACGTTCCCCTGAAAACAGGGTGTCCAGAATTTAAGCTGTAATATCCTTCCCTCCTGCGGGTTTGGTTTTTATTGTTTGCATTTCTTGGATCACAGTTGCTGGCGAGCTTCTTCTGTGTGGACTTAACCAATATCTCATTCAGATATCTGCTTCTTTGGAGACAAAATTTTAAGACCCTAGATGCTGCTGCTCATTGTGATAACTGGGCACCATCTGCTTTCTTCACCACCTTTTTCTACGGCACCTATATCTTCAGTCATCACTTCATGGCAGTAGATACTGAGCGAGGGCATGTCTTAAGAACTAATGGCTCCTAGATTAGAGTTACGATGTTAAGCGCAAGCTCAAAATCCATTCTCATGTCTATGGTTTATATATGCCCCTGGGTGAGTTTTAAAACATCATTATTTTATTGAAGGATATAATAAATTATCCCCATTGGGCATATGGTATTGATAGTGCTAGCAATTGAGCCACTGGTATAGAAACTATGTACAGCACAGTTTATCAGACCCAAAGATATGAGTTCTTGATTTGTAAAGATTAATAAAAGATGACTAGATATTATTTACATTTAAAATGAGGGTTGGGATTTGGGAGGCCGAGTGGTTAAAAACAGGGTAAGAATTAAGCCACAGCTTACATTAATGCATCCAGTTTGTAGAAGACTGTAGATGGTAATGAAAAACTAAAAACTTATTTGCTGGCCCCCTCATGCAGATGAAGCCTCTGATGAATTCTCTCTAACTACTGATCAGAGATGGGAAAACCGTGTAACCAGACATATTACATCGAAGGGTATGTTAATGCAGATGTAGTCAGATCAACATGTGACATCTTATTCTTGATCTCCCTCTTAATTCAATGAATAATTGCTCCAGTTTCTAGTATTTTCTGCTTTGAGATTTTTTTGCTGTTTCATTCTGGCAGGCACTGTAGTTGGACCATTTGTTTGTTCTGTCTTAATTTTGTATGACTCTCTCTTTATGAAACCCAGGTGAAGTAACCCTATTTTCTATGAAGACAATAACTGGATCAGGAGGGTCAAAGGGATATGACAGGGGAGGCTGGCAGGAAACGGAGAGCTCAGAATAACAAATACAAGAATGAAGAAATGTCCTGGAATTGACTGCAGTAATGGTTGCACAACTGTTTTAAATGTGATTGAACTATCAAAGTGATATGACGTGTAGTTTTTATGTAAAATTGTTTAAAAAACAGGCAAACTAATTTTTAAAAATATAAAGATCTTGCAAGGTTTGTAGGAAATGGACATTAAAATTAGGGGACATGAAATCCCAGTGTGAGTAAATTGATAACCATGATCATATTAGTGGTCTCCAAAAGAGAATATGCAGCAAACCAAGAGATAAGTCCCCTGTTCTTAAGAACTATAATATTCACGCTCTCACCAGTTGGCCTATCCACTAGAGGGGGCCTTTGTGAAGTTACCGCTGCCTTCTCTTGCTTATTTTTCCAAACTAGTTCCAAAACTACTTTTAAAGATTACATTGCCTGTTCGTTTCCAAAATGAAGGGCTTAAGATATGAAGTGTGTTGGATTCAATTTACTTTTGCAAATATTCCACATAATAAATCACAAATAATGTTGTAAGCACAGAAGGAAAATAATTTAAGATGAAGACAACATGGTGGATTTATTCTTTAAACACACACAAAACAATCTCTTTTTTTAAATACCATATTTTCAAGGTAAGAAAAGGACATATTATATGTTTTAAAATTAGCACATTTATATAATATACAAACATTGCTGATGGGGCTACAAATGCATTAACGGTGTATTTCTGTAAAAACAAATAGATTTTTCAGCACTTTCTCCAAAATTCCAATTGCTTTGAAAAATAAAAATCAGGTTGTTCCCTCTGACACGAGTGCATTTTAAATGTTAGCATTTTCTCATCAAATGATTGCCTTTCCTTTTTCATGCTATTTGGACATATCTAATTTTCCAAATAGCTATTTAAACAGAATGCATTTTCAGTAACATCTTTAAGTGCAGCTTGAGGAGCTACAGCATTTTGTAACTTTTAAACTGCAGCCACCTTTCTAGGATAAGCTATGAATGAGAAAAAGGGCCAAAGGCAATCTCAACTCTACTGCTATGAATTTTTATTGAAATCTACATGGGGCTTTTTTTTGTGTTTTGTTGTCTTTTATTGCCAAACACTGCAGTTCCTTGGCCATAAAAGGTCATTGACAGTGTTTATACAACATGTAGAATTGGCTATTTACCACTTGTAATAAGATATGGACCCAGAGTTATCACCGATGCTCGTTTTTCATGACTTTTTTTTAACTAAATGTAGTTTAAGAGAACTTATTCCTCTTTATTCAGTCTTCACTAGGGATAGTCCAGTAGCATTTATGACTAATGCACTCTCCACTTCAAACATCATTCTAAATAAAAAGTAAAATGTTATTTTTAATTGTCACTGAGTCAACTCCAATTCACGGTAACACTGCATAGAAGAGAAGAAAGTGTTTCCCCATTGTGTACCATCTTCATGATTGATAATACAGTGTAGTAATTACATAATCTGGTGTCAACTTGCAAAGGGGTGGAGTCTAGCCTGTCAATCAATGGCCTCATTTGGAGGCATGAAGGAGATAAATAGTGCACTGGGAGCTAGACCAACAAGCTCTCCCACACATTCTTGTTGACAAGCCATATGGAGCTGCGCTGAAAAAGCCAGAATCGGGGCTGAGCCCCGGCAGTTTAGTGGTTGCGTGCGGGAATGCAGCCGACTGGTCCCCCTCCTACCAGAGGGCAGTGATGCCTAAAATAAAAGAAAGAAAGAAAGAAAGAAAGAAAGAAAGAAAGAAAGAAAGAAAGAAAGAAAGAAAGAAAGAGCCAGAATCCTGGAGCTGGAGTAGTGATATGGAGACCCATATGGCCACCACTGGATCTACAAGGCTTATCACCCACTGGCCTGTGATCTTCCTCCATCATGTGTCATTACATGTGTGTGTGAGTCTGAAAAGGAATTTACAGACTGGTATTGGACATATGGGATAATATCGGACTTATGGACTTGGTCTGGACTGGATGGGATATTTTCTTAATATACAATTACTCTTTGATATAAAACACTCTCTTACATACATACATGAGTGCCTCCAGACATTCATTTCATTGTTGAATGCCTTCCCACCTACAAGGCTCATTTTCCTATATGAAGTATTCTGCTGTGGTTTTTAGGATTTGTATGTTCAACTTTTTGAAAGTCAGTCCTTTCTTCTAAATGGGAGTCTATAAATCCCATGGAAATCAACTCACTGTGGGTTACTCTGATGATAAAAGGAAGACGAGTGGCACTGCTCCATCATATCAATGCACAAACCTTTGCAGTCTTGTGACAAATGGCAGACAGATGGTGGGGAAGTAGGATGTTTTTGTCTAGATGGTTTTCTAAAATCATCTAGTAGGAGTTTGGTGGTACAATGTAGAATACAGAAGTTTGGTTATTATAGAGTATATATTACATGTATTTATTAATAGTATTGGCATTTTTGTATGTAGATTGGTTGAAACTTATATTTCCTAAGTATTTAATATGTGGTGATTTTTCTCTTCCCCTTTGTGTAATTGGTTTAGTTCTTGCCCTTACAATTTCTACACTTAATATATCATTCCCATAAATGACAGAATATAGGAAGAAATTGGTATTGGGAAAGCTGGGATATGACAGAAATATCTTCATTTGAACCAGAGGATATGCACTGAATTTCACTTGTGTTTGTATGTGTGTCAGATAGGGTTCTTCTAGAGAAACAAAACCAGGACACTGGTAATTCTCTTTATATATTTATATAGATAGAAGGATATATAAGATAAGAAATAAAGACTTAACTAATCTATAAAGCAGTACAAATGGCTTGGTGCAACTCACTTCCGTGAGACAGCCAGTAGACTGGCAGTACTCAGAGTCTTGACGGCCACCGAGTAGTTCTCTGTAGAGCAATTCAGGCTATCCAGCCACAGGCAGCAAAGAGCAGAGCAGGTCACCAACAGCCGGCCAGATGACAGAGTCCAACAGTCCCCAGCTCAAGAGATGTATATTCCAGGAGCGTGGCAAAGCAGGGCTTGAAGGAACCTCAACTCACAGCTACACAGTCCACGATTAGGTGTCCCCAACGGGTAGTGTTGCTTGGAGGTTGAGGCACAGGACGAACAAGGCAGCCTGCTGGTTTGAAGATCCAAAAGCAAGAGAGTAAGGGTGGAGCTTGCCAAACCTTTTCTATCTCCATCCTTCAATTGATTGCGTGTGTTCATTGGCCGTGTCATCACAACAGACCTACCTATTGTCTTCAGCCATGTTGGCACTAGAAGCTCACCTATCATAGTATGCATTGCTTTTCTTTAGTTGCAATGTATAAAAACAAAAATTTTGATTTTTTAGCAGCTTCCTCTGCAAATATTCTTTTCCTTACTTGAATTTTATAAAAGTAAAACATTTTATATTAAACATTACACCACCAAAAAGATTAAAAGACTTCATAGAATAGGAAAAGATACCTGATAAAAGACTAATAATCACAATATAAAAAGAATTCTTGTAGTACCAAAGGAATCCCCAAAATACACCTCAGAGTCAGTGGGCAGGATGTGGCACTTCACCAGATCAGATTGGAAAACATTCATAAGGGTCAGCAGAAAGACCTGGAA
Organism: Nesogale talazaci; assembly: GCA_004026705.1. Taxonomy (NCBI): domain Eukaryota; kingdom Metazoa; phylum Chordata; class Mammalia; order Afrosoricida; family Tenrecidae; genus Nesogale; species Nesogale talazaci. Next base: position 50,385 of record PVJH01005883.1, read on the forward strand.
CTACTTATATGCTTTTTTTTCTCTATTTTTGCTTTTTTCTTTCTTTTTCTCATCTTTATCCAAACAGGATAACTGGATAACCAAGGAGAAAACAGCAGGGTCAACAGCTCCAGGGAAGCATAGAAGGAGGAGGTTGATGAAAGGAAGGAAAAAGCCAACAAACTTAGAGACACGGAAATAGTAAGAGATCTAAAATCAATGGCTAGGAGGGCATAGAATGCCTTGTGGGGTTTGATCAAGTGCAATGTAACCAAGATAAAGTACCGAGAGTTAAATGGAGGTCAACCAAGACAGTGGGACAGGAGGAAAGTAAAAATAAATAGAGGAAATAACTAGAAGGCAAAAGACATTTATAAAGGCATGAAGATAGACATGCACATATGCAAATATATTCATGCATAATGATAGAGATATATATGTGTGTATATATATGTGTGTGTGTGTGTGTTAAGTATTAAGGTAGCAGAAAGACATTGGGTCTCTACTCAAGAACTCCCTCAATGCAAGAACACTTTGTTCTAACACCCTGGCATTTTGTGAAGTTCACCTTCCCTACAGGATCGCTGAAGTCAAAATGGGTGCAGAAGTAAAAGTGGTGAAGAAAACTGATGGTGCCTGGCTAAGAAAAGATAGAGTATCTAGGATCTTAAAGTCTTGATGTTAAACAAGCAACCATTTAACTGGGAAGCAACCAAGTTCACATGAAAGAAGCACACCAGCCTGTGTGATCATGAAGTGTTGATATCAGAATGACCCCAAACAAACAAATATATTACCGTATTTTTCGGACCATAAGATACATGCAGGCTTTAGAGCAGGAAAACAAGGAAAAAATTCGGAACCAAATAGTACCAGTATACTAAAGCATTCTGGGGTACCACACCTTCAGACCAGAAGACACACCCTTGCTCTTTTCCCACTTTGGGGGGGAGGGCCCATGGGGTAGGTACATCTTGTGGTCCAAAAAATATGGTAATGCAAGTGATGGGGGTCTGAGTGAAGACTAAATGCCCATCTAATTGAATATTCCCTCACAGAAGGGTCACAAGGAAATAACGAGTTAGCCAAGGTACAGCATAGCACCAATGGAACACACAACATTCCTCTAGTTCTTCAATACTTCCTCCCCCCACTATCATGACTCCAGTTCTACCTTACAAATCCAGCTAAACCAGAGCATGTACACTGGCATAGATAAGGGCACTCAACACGTAGAATTCAGGACAGATAAACCCCTCAGGAACACTGATGGGAGTAGTGATGGCATGAGGACAGGGGTAAGGTGTGGGGAAGAGAAACGGGGAACCTACTACCATGACATATAAGACTCCCCATCATGGAAGGAAGAACAGAAATGTGGGTGACAGGGGACAGTGGATGATGTAAGAGATGAAAATAATTCATCATTTATCAGTGATCTACAAAGGTGAGAGGGTTGGGAGGGAGGAAACAAAGAGGAGCTGGTACCAAGGACTCACTCAAGCAGAAAGAAAATGCTTTGAAAATGATGTTGGGAACATATGTACAAATGTGTCTGATAACGATTGATGTATGGATTGTTATAAGAGCAGGAAGAGCCCCCAATAAAATAACTTATTAAAAAACTATTTTAAAGAGTTCTTGCAAGTAATCCAGTTGAAAATTCACAAAATTGAATGAATTCAAATAGATATTTCGCCAAAGCACAAATATAAAAACAAACACATGGAAATATGCTCAGCATCATTATTTATTAGATTAATGTAATTCAAACCATGATGAAATGCTACTCCACATCCCCTAAACCTACTGTCAAGTTGACTGACCCACCTCATGTTATGAAGCAGAACTGCCCTATTATAATAGCAAACAAGCAAACAAAAATCCAAATGTTCATAAATGGATGCTTGAAGAACCAAAATATGATATATTCATATTATGCATTATATTTTTCCAATTAAAAATGAAGTACTGATATATGCTGAAACATGGATTAAACTTCAAAATATTATATTGAGTGAAAGAATCTACTTTTTAAAAAATCTCATGTTATACAATTCCATTCACATGAAATGGTCAGAATAGGCAAATCAATAGAGATAGGAAGTGTCCAAGTTATGGGGCATGGTTATGGATATGTGCTTTAGGGAGGGAATGATGGGAATGTTCTGATAATAGGTAGTGGTGGTGGGTTTATATCTGGGTGAATATACTAAGCACCTTTGAACTGTACATGTTATAAGGGTTGATTTTGTGATATATATCCTTCAGCAGGTCACTTAGGATATTCCATAATCATTATTAGAATTCAAAGTGAATTTTGATTCAAGTAGGTCTTTATTCTTACATTTTATATTTTTCTATATGATAAAACTGTATAATAACATTTATGGTCCTCCTTTTCTGTTTGATTTCATACTTTTCTCTAAGTCATTTTGGAATGTCAAGTGGCACAAATATTAAATACAGTTGTCCTCAAGCATATTTTTATTACATTTCCTAGTCATAGTTGTAATTCAGTGTAAATCTCTTATCGTGCTTCATGATTATCAGAATTTCATTCTTCTAAACCCAATCTAGGAACCCCCCTGGTGCACTGGGTTATGTGTTCAGCAGCTAATCAAGAGGCCAACAGTTCAAAACCATAAGAGAAAGATAAGGCTTTGTACTCAGGTGATGAGGTCCAGTCTTGGAACCCCACAAGGGCATTCTACCCTGTCCTATAGGATCACCAAATGGTTGCTATGAGTTGAAATCCACTCCACGGCAGTGAGTTTCTTTTCTTGTTCACTTTAACTCAATGTACTTGATAAAGTAGAAGATCAGTGAGAAAGGAAAGGCCCTGGATGAAATGGAGTAACACAGTGGCTCCAAGAATCGGTTCAAACATAACAATAACTGTAAGGATAGCATAGGATGGGGGGAAAAGGCATCATGCTTCATAGCGAGGCACCAAAAAAGAGGAAGATCCCGGACAAAAAGGATTGACAAAGGTGCAACAATAGGCTCACATATAAGAACAATTGTGTCAAAACTCACAACAAATCCGAGGTTCCAGGATGCCATTGAAGCATGACGGCATGGAGTGGGGAGCCAGAAGAGAGGTCTGAAGGCCCAGCCCCAATCCCAGCTACGTGCACAGCCACCCTCCCCCCAGCCCAGGGGAGTTTGTTTGAAGGTCAGCATTGAGGCTGCAGTGCGGGGAGAGGGACATGTCTGACCTGAGCACACGAGAGCAAATGAAGGGGGAGGAAGAGAGAATGGAGTCCATCCTGGCCCATCAAGCCTGGAGAAAGATCTCCCCACTCAGAACAGCCATTCCCCAGAGAGGATCATATGGTAAGCCTCACTATGAAATAGTGTCCCTTACTGACCCGAGGCCCTACAGGGACAACACTGGAGAAGCAGGGTCAGGGATGCAGCCAGTCTGACTCCACCAGACCAAGACAAGGGCATGCAGCAGGGCAGAAGGAGGAGCAGAGCATGGAGCTCCCCAGGGAGTGCCAAGGATATACTTTGGGGTCAAGATGTGGAACCCGATCTGATTCAAGCGGAGACACTCATAGAGATCAATGACCAGACGTTGAACTATTTCTTTTCTTTTGATATTATTATTTATTTATTTATTATTTATATATTTTTGATGTCACAGGTTTTTTTCTTGATATTATTATTTATTTATTTATTATTTATTTACATATTTTTCCAGACATGGGGTTTTTGTAGTTGTTGTCATCTTTTTGGTTTCTTTTGTCACTTCATGCAGCGACATCCTGTTTATTTTTTGTACATACCATTATCCCTGCAAGTCTATCTAGATAAGATAGGCTGGATGAACACTCTGGAGGAGAAAACAATGGGACTGATAGTTCAGGGGGCTCCTGAGAGATGGGGAGATGGGGTAAAAGAGGTGGTGCTGACTAGCCCAGGGACAAGGAAACAACAAGAGATCCAAAATCAGAGGCAAGGCAGGTGTCAGAGGCCGGATAGGAAATGATCAAGAATAATGTAACAGAGAGAAAATACTGAAATGCCAATTGAGCCTGAGCATGATAGTGGGACAAGAGAAAAGTAAAAAGAAATAGAGGAAAGAACTGGGTGGTAAAAGGCATCTATAGAGGTCTAAATACAAGCATGTACATAGGTGAATATATTTATATATAACGATTGGGAAATCGATCTATGTGCATACACTTATAGTATGAAGACAGCCGATGGGCACTCAGGTACTTCCTCAATGCAGGAACACTTAGTTCTATTAAATTGGCATTCCATGATACTCACCTTCCCGACACAATAACTGAAGACAAAATGAGTGCATAAGCAAATGTGGTGAAGAAAGCTGATGGTGCCTGGCTGTCAAAAGATGTAGCATCTGGTGTCTTAAAGGCTTGAAAATAAGCAGTCATCTAGCGCAGAAACAACAAAGCCCACATGAAAGAAGTACACTAACTTATATCAGCACCAAGTGTCAAAGAGATCAGTTATCAGGCTTCAAAGAAAGCATAACACTGCATGCCCAGCTTCTTGATATGATTGCTAACAACAAATGTGTGCATAAGCAAATGTGGTGTAGGAAGCGTATAGTGCCCAGCTATCAAAAGATGAAGCATCTGGGGTCTTACAGGCTGGAAAGTAAACAAACAGGCATTTAGCTGAAAAGCAACAAAGTCCACATGGAAGAAGCACACCAGCCTGTGTGATCAAAAGGTGTTGAAAGGATCAGGCATTAAGGAACTAAAAATTATATCCTTACAAATGAGGAGGATTACACATTGGGGACCCAAAGCCCATCAATAGGTGAAGTGACATACCCTTACAGAGGAGTCACAGGGAGGAGATGAGCCAGTACAATGTAACAGCAATGAGATATGCAACTTTGGGCTAATTCTTACATGCTTCCTCCCACCCACTATCATGATCCCAATTCTACTTTGCAAATCCAACTAGACCAGGGGAAGTACACTGGAGCTGGAAGTGTGGGGAATTCAAAACAGGTCCCTTCAGGACCAATGGTGGGAGTGGTCATGCCAGGAAGTTGGAGGGAGGGTGAGGTGTAGGGGGGATGCCAATTGCAGAGATATGCTTATGATCTCCTCCTTGGGGTGCAAACGGCGGGCAAGGGGGGTGAGGACAGTGTACAATGTGACAAAATGGTAATGGTTTGTAAATTGTTAGGGGTTCATGGGGGAGGGGGAGTAGGAAGTTGGAGAAAATGTGGGGAGTTGGTACTGGGGGTCTGGGTGGAGGGAGGATCTTTCAGAAGTGATGGTGGCAACAAATATGCAAATGTGGTGTGTATACAATTGATGTATGTATTGATCGTGGTAGAAGTTGTACGAGTCCCCAATAAAATTAAAAATTACAAAAGAACAATTGTGAAGATGGTGCAGAACCAACAGTGTTGGTTTCTATTGTACATATTCAGATGAATCAGAACGGTCTGGAAAGCACCTAGCAACAATTACAACAAAAAACACAGTTACTATTCGATTAGTCATTCAAATGCCTTCATTGGTGTATTTTTCACTTAAATGGCAAGAATACTAATAGAGTATTTCATTTACAAGATAAATCTTGTACAATGAGAATTGTCAGGGGAACCAGCCCCAAACATAACATCATGGGTCCAGTAGGTGCAATTGTACAGCAATAATAAGTAAAGGTTACAATAAAGTCATAGAAAATATGAGCGATAGAAAAGAGGTTGAAATAACGGAGTCAGACACATTTTCATGGTGGCATGCTCACCTCAGCCCTGCTTGGTGGTTCATGTGGAGACAGAGAGCCAGGTTTATTGCTAACCAAGGCTTTTAAATCTCTTGGGGACATGCAAGCCCCCTACTTACAGGTAAAAACATACATCACAGATAGGAGCTATCTATCCTATAGGTACCACAGTAATGAGGGGGAAGATCTAGCAGCATAAACGCAATAGGAAAGGGAAGTGTTGGGGGCACATGTGCAACAAAATGATCCAGACTCCAGACTCATGACAGCGGCCTAACCATTGATTGTCCTTGAACTGGAGATTTGGTTTAGCCAAAGTTTCAGGGAAAGTAACTCATTGTCCTCACAGCAGGGAGTGAGTCAACCTTTTGTGGGAGAGCCAAGGAATGGTGTCTGGATGGCTGGAGCCTTCAGGGAGAGTATCTCTAAGCACCTGACTTACCACCAAGTGCTAACAAACAGCCTCTAATGTTTGACACAACTTTTGGGTGAGACAGAGCTGGGGGATGGGTTTATTATAATCCCACAGAGAATATAGTAAAATAGCAATTAAATGTTATAAGGAAATGAAATTTATCAATGAAATACATGACACGTTTCTATTTTTTTGGTAAAAAAATTTTTTTAATCATTTTCTTGGGGGTTTATACAACTCATATCACAATCAATTCAGATATCGCTGGAAAGCAGACCATGTTTGCACATTTGTTGCCATCATCACTCCCAAAACATCCTCCTTCTACTTAGGCTCCTGGTGTCAATTCCCCACATTATCCCTCCCTGCCTACTCCTCCTCCTCCATAAACCCTTAATAATTTTTAAACTAGCATTATTTCATCATATCATCCACTATCCACTATCCACTATCACCCACTTCCCTGCCATTCATACCCCAGGAAGGAGGTTATATGTAGATTCCCTCCAATAAGTTCCCCCTTTCTACTCAACCCTCCTTTCACTGTCCAGGTATCACCACTCCCACCACTGGTCCTGAAGGACTATCTGTCTAGAATTTCCCATGTTTCTGACTTCAGTGTACATCCACTGATCTAACCAGATTGGCAAGGTAGAATTGGGATCATGAGAGTGGGTGGGAAGAAGCATCTAAGAACCACAGGGAAGTAGCAAATTTCATTGTTGCCCCACTTTACCTTGACTGGTTTGTCTCCTCCCTGCAATCCCTCTGTAAGGGGATGTCGCTTTGCCTATTGATGGACTTTGAGTCCCCAATCTGTACTCCCCCACATGTATAATGATATAATTTTTAGTTCCTTGATATCTGATACCGGGTCCCTTCGACACCTTGTGGTCACACAGGTTGGTGTGTTTCTTTCATGTGGGCTTTATTGCTTTTCAACTAGATGGCCACTTGTTTATTTTCAAGCCTTTCAGACACCAGATGCTATATCTTTTGATAGCTGGGTGTCATCAGCTTTCTTCACAATTTTTGCTTGTGCACACATTTGTCTTCAGTGATTGTGTGGGGAAGGTGAGCATCATGGAATGCCAATTTAATAGGGCAAGGTGATCTTGCACTTAGGAAGTATTTGAGTGGAAGTCCAATGCCCATCTGTTGTCTTAATACTGACCCTAAAAGTATATGCATGTAGATCTATGAATATATTCACCTCTGTGCATGCCCATACTAAGACATCTATAAATGCCCTCTACCCCCAGCTCTTTACTCTATTTCCTTTTACTTTCCTCTTGTCCCACTATTATGTTCAGCTTCCATTTGGGTTTCAATATTTTCTCTCTGTTAAATTACTCTTGATCAGTCCCTATCAGGTCTCTCACACCCACCTTATCACTGATTTTGAATCACTTGTTCCCTTATCCCTGAGTTGATCAACACCATCTCCTTTTGTCCTCCTCCCCATCTCCCATGTCCCCCCACCCCCCTCCAACCATCAGTACCATTGTTTTCTCCTTCAGACGGACTATTTATCCAGCCTATCTTATCTAGTTAGCCCTGCAGAGATAACAATAAGTTCAAAAAAACACAGTATCCTAAGATGAAGTGACCAAAGAAAATAAAACAATGATAACATCAACAATAAAACCCAATGTCCAAATATATATATATATATATATATGTATATGTGTATATATGTTATGTGTATATATATATATGTCGGAAAAATAAAAATAGTAACAAAATAAAAACCTGTAACTAGTTCAAGGTCTGCTCATTGACCTCCAGGATTGTCCCCAGTTGAGTCAGATGGAGTGCCACACCCAGTTGTATGTTTCATCAGTGCTATACTGTTGTATAGCTCATCTCCTCCCAGAGACCCTGCTGCACTGGGATGTCCATTTGCCTACAAATGCACTCTCCCTCAGTCACTATAATATGATTTTTGTTCTGGGTCTTTGACACCTGCTACCTGATCCTATCGACATCTCATGATCACACAAGCTGTTGGGCTTCTTCCATGTGGGTTTTGTTGCTTCTCAGTTAGATGGCCACATGTTTATCTTCAAGTCTTTAAGACCCCAGATGCCATATCTTTTAGTAACTGGCACCATCAGTTTTCTTCACCACATTTGCTTATGCACCCATTTGTCTTCAGTGATCTTGTCTGGAAGGTGACCATAATGGAATGCCAGATTAACAGAACAATGTGTTCTTACATTGAGGGAATACTTGAGTAGAGGCCCAAATGTCCACCTTCTACCTTAGTACTAAATCTTTAAATATATATACATAAATCTATTTCAAATGGGAATATTTCTGGTTGTATTTCATACAGTGAAAACGACCATCAAAAAAACTTCAACATATAAATCTAAGGAACAACTTTTTACTGGGCTCTGACTGGTTTTCTTGCTATTTCAACTACAGTGAAGATAGTTCGTCATGCAAATATTTCAATGGAATTATTTTTTCAGGAATAGTTTTGTCTATGTCAGTATTTTTAATCAACACTTAAGGAGTAGAAAGGTAAGTGTGTAACTATGTGGGTACAAGAGCACCTCTCTCACTCTTCCAAACAGTCTTCCAAAACAGAAATGATATCCATTCATATTCCCAATGGCCATTTCCTAAACAGGTTTCATAGGCAGCTATGAATTAGTTTATATTGTTAATATAAGCAAAGATCAGCTCACTTCCAGAAATCATCTATAATATAAACAGCAAAATAAAGTACATCTCATGTGGAGAAAGAAATAGTGGACCATTTCCCTGAAATTAAGGGATTTGGGAAACTTCAAGGATAAGTGGCCCAGGGTTTTACCACTTACTTCTATGGAACTTTTAAGCATGATACCTAGCACTCTCTTAGACCTCTTTATCATTAAGTGGGATACTATTGCTTATTTGTTGTTACTATGGTTAATGAAACTATGCAATCAAACAGATTAATGCATTCCTTGACAAATATTAAGTGCTCAATAAAAGCTCACTATATTTTTCTAATTAATAAATTATTGGTAAGAATGACTAAGTTCTTTATGATCTCAAACAAGCCACTCATACTAATTTAGAATCTGCTTAATTTAAATGTGAAAGTCAATCAAGATAGAGAAGCCTCAGTATTTTCTACAAGAAGATCTCCTTAGATTTTTGAAAGATCCTAAAACCTATATTAATATCATAGGGGATTTCTCTTGTTCCTTATCCAACTGGAAAGCATTTTTCCTGCTTTTTATTTCTTATAATATACAGTACTAGTTTTGTCAGGCATCCACCCTTGTTTGCTGAGAAGTGTAACATGAGTAAGGACACAAACTTTGACACCTAATAGCAGAGGTTAGAAATGCTATTTTTATGCATCTGCTAATAGCTGTCCTCTCCAGTATCGTTCACATAACCTTTAAATACCACAGAAGTTAAGTGGCCAAGGAGAATAATAATGGCATTTTAATTGATTGGTAAATTATTGAGCAGCATTAGCTTATACTCTTAGCACCTCTTCTCTCTCCCTCTCACTCCATCTAACAGGAAGAGATCATTATTCTCTCTGGAGGGTTCATGTTTCTCTTACATGTGAATCTATGATCCATTTACCCTATATGCTGTGGTGTAACAGATAAGTTAGTAAAAAGAATGTGCACACAGATCTTAGGGGAAATAGCAATGTGGGAATTGTATGCCAAAAAGAAAATATCATTGAAAGCTACATTTTACTATAGACCTACCTATTGAAAACAAAACTAATAGATGTACTTCATGTTTATTCTTCTCATTTTCAACAGTGCACTTACATGTCTAGCCATCATTATTCTCTGAGGTCTCTGATGGTCTAAATCTTGATAACAATAATCGAGTTTCATACCATTCATTCACAAGTGAGTTGACAATAGAATAATTCTTATCCCATAATATGATATTTTAACTACTAGGAGCATTTTTATACAGAAGACTAAATATATTCCTTCCCACTCAAATAAATTGTAACCTCATAAAATTTCCCAAACATCCCGTTTCATGATGATTTCAGCCTTTCTTAGATTATTAAGAATTTTGACCACACAAGTTGCTGATAGTATATACTCTAGCAGTTTCTTGTCTTTCTTAATCAGCTAATTAATTACTTTGGGGGGGGGCACATTCAACTCTCAAATGACAGTCTCTCGGAACAATATTTGAATTTTTTATTCTGTTAAAAGTGTTTTATTGTGAAATGGATAAGGTGTGCAACATACACCTTTTAGCACTAAAAAATCCACACATTTTGTTTCATCTCATTCATTGCATCTCCTCAGTGTGACAGACATCATTTATCCTAGCTCTTCCCAGTGCTATTTCCGTCCTTAATCTTTCTTAACTTAATCCAGAGGTAAATATTTCCCTTTTGTTATCAAATGGTTTATTATTCTAAAATGTGCATAACTCCCTTGTGTTACTATTCCCCTTGTGAACCCGCTTATGGTATGGCTGAAAATTTAGCCACATAGGTGAATTCAGTTCCAGGTTTCAAGGCCACAGTCTTGGCGTTCCACCAGCCTTTATTTGACCAGTAAAGCTGGTCTCTTTTATGATTTTGAACTTTGCTCCTCATTTTTCTCTAACTCCACCCACAGTCTTTAAATGTGATCCATTAAAGAGCAGTTGGTAGTAGTAGAATGGCTCCACCTAGTTCTGCTGTAGAGACTGATGCTTGTGTGATGCATTGGATTAATTGTTTCCATGTTTTTAATTTTCATCATTCTTTCCTCTAACCAGGAATAGACTGAAATAACTTCTGCACTTTAAATAGCCACTTAAAAGCTTTTAAGACCATAGTCTCTATTCACAACGGATCTAGAATATTATTTTTGTGGACGATGTTATGCCAATTTGCATTGATATCTCCTGAGAACATGGTCCAGAATATCTCATCCAGCAATTCATTTCCTCACAGTGTTTCTTTATGGCTAAGATGTTTCAATAACGTTGTCCCCTGTAATCTCTACCAAATTCGGAGATATACCTGAAACAAAAGTAAATACTTAAATACAAATATCTCAGGGGTTGAGCCCCGGTGGTGTAGTGGTTGTGCGCGGGACTGCGGCCCACTGGGTTGGAGGTTCAATTCCAGCTCCACAGGGGCAAAGGCTGGGCCTCCTACTCCCTCCACCAGAGGGCAGTGATGCCCTAAAACCAAAAAAAAAATTAGATACAAATATCCCATATATTTCTGTAAGTACATACCTACCATATCATTTCAACTAATATGTCTACCCATGCATATTATTGCAGGATTGAGCATATAGCAACAGTCATATATATTGCTTCTAGCTCACTCCTCGTGGTCTTCCTGTGTCCATCATTTTTTTCCAATGTCCCTCTTATGTAGTGCCTTTCCTTTCAACCTTGCTAACTTGTATCGATCCTCTAAGCAAAGCTTTGCCTACCTTTTCCTTTTACCTTTGGTAACCCAAAAGAACTATTTCTTCAATTGTGAATTTTTTTCTTGAAGTTTTATAATAGTAGTCTCATACAATACTTATCCTATGGGGGTTGTCTAGTTCTACTCAGGATAATACCTTGCAAGTTTATCTATGACATGAAGTGTTTTACAAAATCATTTTTATTCTTTAGCATTGAATAGTATTCCACTTTATGTACCAAAATTTGCTTATCTATCTCTCCATTGATGGGATTTAGGTTGTTTCATCATTATGGTAATTCAAATATGCTCCAATGGATATGAGTGCTATATTTTTCAGACCATAAGATGCACCTGAGAATAAGACACACCCAGTTTTTAGAGCAGGAAAAGAGGTAAACTGTATTTTGAACCAAATAAAACCAGTATACTAAAATGTTCTGGGGCACCACACCTTTGGACCAGAAGATGCACCCTCATTTTCCCCCCACATTTGGGGATGGGGGGATGCATATCATGGTCTAAAAAATGCGATCTATATGTATATATAGTGCATAGCTATTCTAATTTCTTTAAGATATATACCAAGTAAAGGGATTGCTGGGCCACATGATATTTTTACCTAGAACTTTTTGAGGAAGGGCCATACAGTTTTCAAGAGTGGTTGCATCATTTACAATCCCATCAGCAGTATATGAAGCTTCTAGTCTTTCCCTATCATCAGAAGCACTGTTTTAATTTTCTTGTTACAGTTGGGGTGAAATGATATCTTGTTGGTGTTTTAATTTGCACCTAATGATTGTGAACATTACTTGATGTGTTTTTGACCATCTAAATATCTTCTTTAATAAATTGTATGTGAATGCCCTCTGCCCATTTTTATATTATATTGTCTTTTTCTTGTTGAGTTGTTGATGTTTCTATAAATTTTAGAGATTAGTCCTTTGTACAATGTGTCAGTACCAAAATTTCTCGCAGTCTAAAAAAATTCCCTCTTTATCCTTTTTTGTGAAAATTTCTTGCTACACATATTTTCAGAGTGGCCCAGTGACCGTGTTGGCCTTCCATTGGTTATATGTTTTAGGTTATGTTTGATGGTGCATTTATGCTTCATATACATATGAACATATTTCAATTTACCAAACTGTGATGGGTTTTGTTTCCTGTGGTGCTGGAAGCTATGTCACCAGTATTTCATATACCAGCAAGGTCACCACAGTGAATGAACTTCTAGCCTGAGAAGGAAGGAAAGGTTATTCACTTCTGAGGAATTAGCCCCTGAAAACCTTACGGACAAGATTGAAACATCATCATGTGCTACTGAAAACCTCATGGAAAGAAGGAAAACATTATCAGAGAAGTGATAGAAGATGAGCCCTCAGGTCCTCAAAATATGACTGAGGAAAAGCTGCCTTATTCAAGCAGAGTCCATCAGGATGATGCAGATGAAGGAAAACTTGTGGGAGGAAAGCCTTCCAAATCTTCATTTGTTGATACAATTCACACGGAGAAGGAGCGGCTGAAAATATCATTTTTAAGAAAATTTGAATTTGCAAAACATAAAATGGAATGCTTAAAAAACTGAAATTTGGGGCTGAGCCCTGGTGGCACAGTGGTTAAGTGCAGGACTGCGGCCCACAGACTTGGCGGTTCAAATCCAGCAGCGGCTCTCCAGGAACAAGGCTGGGAACCAGAGGGCAGTGATGCCCCCCCAAAATACTAAATAAAATTTTAGGCAGTACAACTGTTATTTAATTTTATGCGCCAGCCACCAACCCAGTGCATGCCCAAGGGAGGAGATTATATGTAGATCCTTTTAATCAGTTCCCCATTTCTACTCCACCTTCCTTCCACCCTCCTGAAATAATCCCTCTCCCCACTGGTCCTAAAGGGAACACCTGTCCTAGATTCTCCATGTTTCCAGTTCCTATCTGTAGCAGTGGACATCCACTGGTCTAACCAGATTTATAAGGTAGGATTCAGATCATGATGGGGGTGAGGGGAAGCATTTAGGAACTAGAGGAAAGTTGTATATTTCCACATTGCATCATTTCAAATATGCTGCTTCTTCCTAATTTAATATGCTTCAGTCTTGTGTCAAATATCAGCTATCTATAAGAGGATGGCTTTACTTCTGTAATCTTCAATTCTCTGCCTCTACCAGTACCAGGCTGTTGATAACTCATGTTTCTGTTTCAAGAATGTTAGGATCAAGTTTGGATCTCTTTATATCTGTAGATCACTTGGGTAGTTTTGACAAAAATCTCACCATACTTGCCTCTAAGGAGTACTCTGGCCTTACAGAGTAGTTTGTATTTTGGGTAGTTCATGGTACTTTCAATATTCCTCTCTAGCACCATAATTCAAATATATCGATTATTCTCCAGTCTTCCTTATTCAATGTCCAACTTTCACATGCATATAATGCAATTGAAAATACTGTGATTGTACAAAGGTAAATATATTTCTATATGATGGTGGAGAAATAGATCTACATGCATATATTTATAGGTTCGGTATTAAGGCATTAAGGTATTAAGATGGACATTGGACCTCCAGTCAAGTATTTCCTCAATGCAAGAACACTTTGTCCTCTTAAATTGGCATTCCATGATGCTCACCATGCCAATTGAAGACAAATATGTGCATAAGTAAATGTGGTGAAGAAAAACTATGGTGGTTGGCTGTCAAAAGATATAGCATGTGGGATCTTAAAGACTTGAAAGTAAACAAGCAGCTATCTAACTCAGAAGCAACAAAGCCCACGTGGAAGAAGCACATGAGCCTTTGTGACCATGAGGTGTTGAAAGGATCAGGTACCAGGCATCAAAGAGCTAAAAATTATATTATTGTAAATGAAGGGGAGTATAGGTTGGAACCCAAAGCCCATCTGTAGGTAACAGACTTTCCCTTATAGAGGGGGCACAGGAAGGAGATGAACCAGTTAGGGAGGGGTCACAGGGAGGAGAGGAACTAGTCAGGGTGCAGTAAAGCAATGATGAAACATACAACTTTCCTCTAGTTATTCAATACTTCATCCTCCCCACTATCATGATCCCTATTCTACCTTACAAATCTGGCTAGATCAGAGGACATATACTGGTACAGATAGTAACTGGAAACATGGGGAATCCAGACAGATGATCCCTTCAGGACCAGTAGTGAGAGTGGTGATATCAGGAGGGTGGCGGGAAGGTGGAGTAGAAAGGGGGAGCTGATTGTAAGAATCTACATATCACCTCTTCCCTGGGGTAAAGAAAATGGGTAAGTGGGTGAAGTGAGACATCAAACAGTGTAAGATTTGATAAAGTAATTATAATTTATAAATTATCAAAGTTCATGAGGGAGGGGGGAGCATGGAGGGAGTGGAAAAAATTAGGAGATGATTCCAAGGGCTTAAATTGAAAGTAAATGTTTTGAGAATGATGATGGCAACAAATGTACAAATGTGCTTGACATACAATGGATGGATGGATGGATGGATGGATGGATGGATGGATGGAGCATGATGAGAGTTGTATGAGTACCCAATAAGATTTTTTTTTAAAAAAAGAAAAGAAAATACTGTGATGGGCTCAGGCACACTTTTGGCCTCATAGTAACATCAGTACTTTCAGGAGTATCTTTGCAGCAGATTTACCAAATGCAAGACATTTTTGATCTCTTGACTGTTCCTTCAATGAGTATTGATTGTGGACAAAATCCTTGACAGCTTCAGCCTTTTCACCATTTATCATAATGGTGCCATTGTGAGGAATTTGGTCTTTTACATTGAGTTGTAATCCAGACTGACAGTGGCCATCCTTCATCTTCATCAAGTGCTCCAAGTCTTCTTCATTTTCAGCAAGCATCTCCTTTACTTGGGTTGTTAGTAAGCCTTCCTCTAATCCTGATGCCACATTCTTCTTCATATAGATCTGCTTCTATGGTTATTGGCTCAGCACATAGAATGAATTAAGTATGGCGAGAAGATACAACCCTAAAACACATCTTTCCTGCTTTTAAATCATGTCATAGTCTCTTATTCTAGTCATGCAACTGACATGTACAAATTCTGAATGAGCGTAATGAAATGTTCTGAAATCTCCATGCTTCACAAAAGCATCCATATTGATTATGATTCACACAATCAAGTGCTTTGAGAGCGTCAACAAAACAAGCAAATGTCTTTCTGGTATTCTCTGCTTTCAGTCAAGATGCATCTGACATCAGCTAGGGAACCCCATGTTCCACTTCCTGTTCTGAATTCGTTCTGAATTGCTGGCAACTCCCTGTTGGTGACCTGCTGCAGCCACTGTTGCATGATCTTCAGCAAAAGTTTACTTGCATGCATTGTCAGTGACATTATTCTCTACTTTGAGCATTCTGTTGAATCACCTTTATCTGAAATATATACAAATATGGATCTCTCACAGTCAGTTGGCCAAGTAACTGTCTTCCAAACGTCCTGACATTGATGAGTGAGTGCTCCCAGTATTTATCAGCTTCTTGAATCCTTCAGTTGGTAGTTCATCAATTCCTGGAGCCTGGTTTGGGACTAATCCTTTCAGTGCAACTTAAACTTCTTCCTTCACCACCATTAGACCTTCCTCAAATGCTATCTCTTGAAATAGTTGAATGTTGACTAGTTCTTTTGGTACAGTGATTCTGTGTATTCTTTCCATCTTCTTTGGATGCTTCCTGCATCATTTGATATTTTTGCCCATAAAATTCTTTAATATTTCAACTCAAGCTTGATTGTTTTTCTTGAGTTATTAAGTTTCAAAAATGCTGAGCATGTTATTCCTTTTTGGTCTTCTAACTCTAGTTATTTACACATTTCTTTTTTTTTATTTTTTTTGGGAGGGAGGGCATCACTGCTCTCCGGTGGTGGGAGTAGGAGGCCCAGTCCCACTGCTGGAATTGAACCTCTGTCCCAGTGGGCTACAGTCCCGCACACAACCACTACACCACCGGGGCTCAGCTCCACATTTCATTTTAATATCACACTTTGTCCTTTTGAGTTGCTCTTTGAGAGTTTCTATTCAGCTTTGACTTCCTCATTTCTTCCATTTGCTTCAGTTACTTTACAATTAAGAACAAGTTTGGGGGTCTCTTCTGACATCCACCTTGATTTTTTTTCTTTCGTTCCTGTCTTTTGAATGACCTTTTGCTTTCTTCATGACTGATGGTCTTGATGTCACCCCCCACAGGTAATGAGATCTTCTGTCATCAGTGTTCAATGCATCAAATCTGTTCTTCAGATGTCCTCAAAGTTCAGGAAGGATTATCTCAAAGTTGTATTTTGGCTCTTAAGGCTTTATTTTAATTTTCTTCTTCAACATCAACCTGAACTGACCTGTGTGCAATCTATTGTCTGCTTCACAGGCAGCCCCTGATCTGGCTTTAGCTACTAATATTGAGCTTCTCCATCATTTCTCCCCACAGATGCAGTCAATTTGATTTTTATGCTTTCCATCTGGGGAAGCCCATGTTTATGGTTCCCTTTTGTTTTGTTGAAAAAAGATACTTACTGTGTACAACTTGTTGGTCTTGCAAAATTCTATCATGTCATCTCCAGCTGTTTCTATCACCAACCATCTATTTTCAAACTACTGTTCCTTCCTCTATGCTTCCAAATTTTGCATTCCAACCATCTATAATTAGCAATGCATCTTGATTGCATGTTTGATCAATTTCTGACTAATGTGAACAACATTACTGATATAATATGCAAATAAAATTTCCTGAAGATCAAAAAATTTTTCCAGAAGTTCATGCAGCAATATATTTCAGCAGTACATTGACCGGATGCTGTCAGAGGTTCAGACTGGATTCAGAAGAGGACATGAACTATAGAATATCATTTCTGATGTCACATAGATCTTGAGTGAGAGCAGAGAATACCAGAAAGATATTTATTTATGATTCATTGGCAATAAAAGGATATTCTACTGTGTAGATTATAACAAAGTATGGACCACCTTAAGAAGTCTGGGAATTCCAGAACACTTCATTATGCTCATTCAGAACTTGTGCTTGATTCAAGAGGCACCTGTGCAAAAGCAGAGAGGGAATATTGCATGTTTTAAATTCAGGAAAGGTGTGGATCTTGGTTGTATTTTCCTTGTCATACTTACTCACTCTGTGTGCTGAGAAAATCAGAGAATCTGGATTGTGTGAAGAATGAGACACCAAGATTAGAGGAAGACTTATTAACAACCTGTGGTATGCAGATGATAAACTTTGCTTGCTGAAAGTAAGGAGGACTTGACACACCTGTTTCTGAAAATCAAGGTTTGCAGCCTTCAGTATGGATTACAACTCAATGTAAAGAAAACCAAAATCCTCACAACTGAACTAATAGATAAAATCATGATAGATAGAGAAAAAAAATTGACATCAATGACTTCATCTTGCTTGGAGCCACAATCAGTGCTCAGGAAAACAGCAGTAAAAAGAGTAAATGACAAGTTGCATTTGGTTAAATCTGCTGCACAAGACCTCCTTAGAGTGTTAAAAAGCAAAGTTGTTATGTTAAGAACTAAGGTGCCCCTGACCCAGCCATAGTCTTTTCAATATACATGTGAAATTAGCATACTGAATAAGGAAGATGGAAGAAGAATCGATTTAGGTTAACTATGGCACTGACAAAGAATATTGAAATCACCGGGGGCTGATAAAAGAACAAAACAAAACAAAATAATTGCCGTGGGAGAAATACAGCCAAAATGCCCATTCTGAACAAAGATGTCAAGACTTGGTCTTACATACTTTGGACATGTTATCAGGAGAGACCAGTCCCTAGAGAAGAACATCATCTTTAGTAAAGTAGAGTGGCAGTGAAAGAGGGGAAGGCCCTCAAGGCTATAGCTTGATACAGTGGCTGTCACAATTGGCTTTAGAATAGCTCAACTGTGAGGATAACACAGGACCTGGTGGTCTTTCATTCTTTTCTGCCTAAGGTCACTGTGGGTCAGAACTGATCCGTTGGCACCTGGCAAAAACAACAACAGCTCAATTTTCACTAACAACGCATTGGAATACAAATCCAGAAACAAATCACACTCGTTTCCCTCTACAAGTTGCAACGAAATGTCAGCTCTAGAAAAGAGCGTGATATCAGGAAGCAAGCGAGACATGTGGGAAAAAGAAAGTATGGAGCAATGAGAACATACCGAACCAACAAAAGAACATAGTCCATATGTACAAAGTCAGCAGGTAAACTGAACAGGACACTATTTCAGACAGTAAGAGAGAAAACTCATTAGCAAAAAATGATTTCACAAGAATTTAAATTACGTTTACCAAATGAAACTAATAAGTAAGGTCCAGAATATAAGGAACAACAGCTATAATCAAGTAAACATCCTAGAAACCTGAATAATAATTCTTGAACACAGCACAAATGATGTATATATCAAAAGCATTCAAAGAAACATTAAAATATCAAAAATGAGTCAAGAGCTAAAATGTCATCTATCATGAGGCTGAGAATAGTTGAAAGAAATCAATAATGAAATCAATATAAGGGAAAACTCCATGTTATACATTGTCTAATAAAACACAAAAGCTTTCCTATATAAATTATACATAATATTAACTGAGCTCTAATAAAAAATAATTAAAATGCATGTATAACCTTGCAAAAATTAAATGAAACTGCTGAAGCAGAAAGTAAACATCAAGGGAGCTGTAATGGACCTGTAGATAAGGCTGCTCACACCTCACTTCACCTCTGTCATGGACGCTGGGTTTTTTAATCCACACAAAAGCCAAGGCCTTCCCTTAGAATCAGGTCAGACCCTGACAATGGTTTTAAATACAGAGAAGGATGGACAACAGAAATGCCATGTCCTGAAAATGAAAAGGAAACTAATCCATTTGAAACTCGACCATGAGTGGGGAAAATGTCTATCCTGTAAATGTTAAGTTATAACTTGTAGTTAACACTGAAATGTAACATTCTTACTTGATTGCTTCAATGTTGCCACAATGGAAGGTAACGAAAAGTAATTTTTGATTAGTAATTCCCTGGGAAGACTGCAAAAGCAACACAATGATGCTCTTTGTAAAAATCAGTCTTTCCAGCAGCGGGCTCCACAGGAGCAAAGGCTGGGCCTCCTACTCCCACCACCAGAGGACAGTGATGCCCCCCAAAAAATCAGTCTTTCGTGTACTTACAACACATATGATCTGAAATTGATGTGTTTGTGTGTGTATTTAACCATTAATATACATCAGAAGAAGTGACTAATTACAACTACAGATAATATATTTATTAAATAAAGAACATAAAATATGTGTTTTTAAGGTAACTAAGAAGCAAACCAGCCTATGTGATCCAATGATTGTAAATAATATAATCTAAATCTAGAGGATGGACTGGTAACAGAGCTTAAAATGTGAACACCTGATTTGTATAAGTCTATGAATGACAGTGGAAACCCCAAATCCATTTGCTGTTCCAATACATATGTTAGTCTTTGGTGAAGCCCTTCCGATCATAATTGAGAAGTGTAGATATCCCTATGATCAGACAGAAAGCATTGTAAAGTTGATTATGGCAGATGTAGTTAGATTAAAATGTAATTTCTTATTATTTCATCTCCCTTTAAACCATTTCAAAGTTTTTTTCTATTAAATGTTTTTATTTTTAAGTGAAGGAGAAATGAATGTGCCTTAAGCCCCTGGTGAAGCCCCTCTGACTGTGGACCAAGGGTTTGACTAGCCTGACTCTCATGCAGAATGCATGGGACAGGGGATTGTTGCAGGTGCAGTTAAGTTCAAATTCAGCACCCTATCTTTTCTTCTCTCTTATGATTCATTTACATTTGTTCTAGTTTTCCATGCTTTCTGCTTTCTTTTTCTATGGATATCTTTATCTGTTCTACTTTGTAATTGTGTGGAGCGATTTAAACACTCATGAGTTACCGGTGGGAATGCAGAATTGCACAGCCATTGATATAGGACTATATTAAATTCAGTAAGGTTAGTTGACCTCATAGAGATGAGATCAATATTACAAAGGGAAATAGTAAAGAAATGTGGTTTTCACCGTGAAGAATATACTTTACTAAGCATAATGCATTGCTTTGTTGTTTATGTCATTAAGTGTCTGACAGTCTCATCACTGTCTTATAGGAATGTCTAGTATTCCATTGTGTGTCTCAACCAGAGTGTTACCCATTCCTCCACAGATAGGGTTTTGGGTTCTTTCCATCATTTTGCTTTTATAGAAATTGCTGCTATAAATATGGGTATTCATATATCTACTCATGTTTGATTCTTTAATTGGGGGGGTGCATACTGAATAGGGGTGGCAGGATCATCTACACCCATTTATTTAAGGAAGAACCATACTATTTCCGATAGTGGCTGTACAACTCTGGGGAAGAGAGGAGGATCAGGGAATGAAAGAAAGAAGAAAGGAGGATAGGTCGGGGGGAAGAAAAGGGAAGAGAAGAAAGAACCACATACACAGGACGTTTTACTAACATTCTATAAGTGTTATGATGCAGTGGACTAGACAATTATATAGAGTATGACTTCCTTTGTATGTGTTATATTTCACAAATAAAAGAGAAAACTCAAAAAATAAATTTAAAATGCTTTCACTTTTTAAAAAGAACTAAAATCAGAGCCTTTAAAACATCCCAATGTCTTCATTGTCATATATAAAGGCTGGTCTTAGTGATTGTAAGATGAGGAAACGTAAACTTGAAACTGACTTCAATCCTTTTTTGGCACATGGGCTAGTTGTTTTTTTTTTTTAGGTGACATATGTCATTCTTATGACCCTTCTTAGTTGTGAAGCTATGCCTCCTAAGTTATTCCCACATGATGGCAGAAGAGAATTGGAACAGCCTTTGGAAGAATGAAAATTCCAGAACGCTTCATTTTGCTCATTCAAGATGTGTGGGATCAAGAGGCAGTTATGTGACGAGAACAAGGTACTGTATAGCAGGCTTTAAAATCAGGAAAGCTGTGTGTCAGGGTTTATCCTCTCACCATACTTATACAGAAAATGAGAGAAGATGGATTACATAAAGAAGGCGATATCAAAATTGCAACACTAAAATGCAAATGACACAACTTTGCTTGCTTTAAAGGAAGAGGACTTGAAGTACTTGCTGATGAAGAGCAAAGACTGCAGGCTTCCGTGTGGATTACAACTCAATGTAAAGAAAGCCAAAAGCCTCATAACTAAGCCAATAAGTGACATGATGCGTGAATAAAAGATGGAAATCGTCAAGGATTTCATCTTGCTTGAATTCACATTTAATGCTCATGGAAGCAGCAGTCAACAAGATCAAATGACACACTGCATTAGATAAATCTGCTGTTTAAGACTGTTTTAAAGTATTGAAAAAGAATTGACTTTGAGGACTAAGGTGTGGCTGACCCACATCGTGGTATTTTCAATTCCTTCATATGCATGTGAAAATTGGACATTGAATAAGGAAGACTCAAGAAGAATCAATGTATTTGAATTACCGTGTTTGCAAAGAATATTGAAAGTGCCATGGATTGCCAAAGAATAAATAAATTGCATTGGAAGAACTATAACCAGAATGCTCCTTTGAGGCATAGTGTGGTAGTTCGATGATTTTATGTCAACTTGAAGCTTTATGAAAGTGTAGGTATCCAGCCTATAAATTAGGTCACAGCCTGATGATGCCTCCTTATAACCAAAGGAAGCTGAGAACCTCCTCTTTTTCTCTGCTTCTTCACCTTCCTGCTTTCTAGGATTCTGCTGCTGACTCTGAGAGCTGGAATGCCCTGCTATGTTTCCAATGACCTTGAATCTACACAACTGCACACACCAGTCCATGATCTTCCTGCATTCCACATCACCGCTCTGTATCATGACCTTGCAGCTACGTGAGTCTAAAGAGGACCCTGAGTTGTATCAGACTTGTGAACTTGAGATGAACTGGACTGGGATACCTTCTTGATATACAATTACTTCTTTTTTAATAAATGTTTAATTGGCATATAATTTACATATCTTACAATTCAATAATTCACTTGTTCAATCACATCAAAGATAATTGTGCAATCATTACCATAGCAACTTTAGAACATTCACCACACACAATTGAATTTCCTTTAAAAATGAGTTGTGAAATCACAGTCAATTCTAGGGCTCCCTCCCATCTCCTGCCTTTATTTTTTATTCCTAAAATTCCTTCCCCTCCCTATCACTCACACCCTCATCCATGTCCCCCTTATCAACCTTTGTATCCATTATTATCACCATGCATCTACTCCAATTTTGCATCACAAACTAGAAAACCCAACAGAAACAATAAATAACAAAATTGAAACAAGGTGATAAGGATAAAGTAATAATAATATTACTTTAATAAACAAATAATAAACAAAAATAAAAATAATCTGTGACAAAGAAAAGATCCTCACCAACATTTCAAAAGCCACGGAAGGAATTTCTGTCAATGGAAAAGTAAGAGATATTTGCACCCAGAACCAATCAAGGGCTGGTCTATAGGGAGGTCAATTGGCCTGGTATCCAGTTTGATCCATCATATTCAAGATTCTAATGGTCTCTGCCTGACAGTAAGGTTGTTGGAAACTCTTGCATGTGGCTAGAATGGATATGCCAACGGCTCAGACTGTCTAGGTACTCTGCAGATGTGTTTTGGGCTCTCCCTGTCTTCCAAAAATTTTAGCCTGATACACCACTATGTACAAATTTTGTAATTGCCATCTTTGGATCACACAAGCAGGAGTGCTTCTTCTGAGTGTACTTAGTTGACTCCTCGCATAAATGCCTTCTTGTTTGACTACAAGCATTTAAGACCCTAGACACTATTCTGATTGATAGCTAGGCACCATCTACTTTCTTCACCACACTTTGTTGCAGCACCCTTATCTTCAGTGATTCTCTCATGAAGGTGAGTATTGAGCAGGGCCACGTTATCATAACTAACTATTCTTAAATTGGGGGTAGAATTAAATAGGAGCCCAGACTCCATCTGCTTGTGCATGGGGTTTGAACATCTCAGGATTGATTTGGCGGTCATAATATGGACAAAATCACAACTTATAATATCAACTGCATCAACAGCAGCCATAATTCAACCAGCAACCTAACAGAACACACATCAAAAAAGGGGAATGGAGAAGAAAGTAAAGCAAAAACACAAAAAAATCAAGCTACAAACCTATATAAATAAAAAAGCAAAAAACTATATAAACAAATCAATCACTCCCTTGGGGTATAAGTAAATTGCCCTAATATCATCATCATCAGTTTTCCCAATGTGTGAGCACTCCAGACACAGTCATTATAAAGAATCTCTGCAAGTACAGTTCTCCCTTGAGTGGCAACCATGAATTTCTGTTTTACACAGTTCAATCACATAATTAATTCTTAATATATGGTTCTTATACACAGTGTCACTGGATTTGTTTCTCTAGTCAACTCTGCCTAACACAGACGGTGAGACTTCTCACTTACTTTGGAAATGTTGTCAGGAGAAACCAGTCCCTGGAGAGAGGCATCAAGCTCTGTAAAGTGAAGGGGCAGGAGTAAAAAGGAAGGTCCTTGACAAGATGGATTGACATAATGGCTACAGCCATAAGGTCAAGCATAACAATTGTGATGAGGTTGCAGGATAAGTCAGTGTTTCATTCTGCTGTACATAGATTGTCTGCGAGTTGGATCTGATTTTAGCTAACAACAAGCTAACAACTAGCTAACAACAAGCCTCTGACCATACTGAATAATGGCTAGAATTTTGTTGAAAATTTTGGCATCTACATTCATAATGGGTATTGGTCTATATATTTTTTTTCATTTATGGTGATATCTTTGCATGGCTTAGCTATCGGAGTTATACTTGCTTCAGAAATTGATTTGATTGTGTTATCATATATTAACCTTTTCTATATTCTGAAATATTTGATGCAGAGTTGGTATTAACTTCTCTGTAAATCACTGATGAAATTCCCCAGTAGAACCATTTGGTCCAGGACTTTTTATATTGGGAGATTTTTAATAACCAGATCTATGTATTCTTGTACTCTAGAGACACTATATTAGGCTGTGTTCTTTGAGAATGTGTCTTAAAATTTTATCTATCTCTTCTACATTTTTATTGAACTTAGTTCTATTATGATGTGATCTATTTCATTTCTTATTCAAAATATTTGCTTATTTTCCTTTGTGAATTTGCTATTGGTTTGCTAATTTTGTTCATCTTTCCAAAGTTTCAAGTTCTTATTTTGTTGACTTTTTATCTGATTCATTTATTTCTGCTCTAGTTTTCATTATTGCTTTTCTTCCTGTGTCTGAGATATTGTTTGGCTGGTCTTGTTCTAATCATTGTAGTTGATGTGTTTTACTTTAATTTGTGCTTCTTTTTTTGGTGTCTGTGCTCACTGCTATGAGTTCCCTTCTGTGTACTATTTTTGCTATGTTCAGATATTTGGGTATGGTATATTTTTGTTCTCTACTGTTTCAAAGACTTTTAGAATCATGCTCCTATTTCCCTTATTTCCTGACAAACACAATACTTTTTACATGCATATCCTACAGGGTGAATAAAAATCCAGATAGAACTGATAAAGGCTGAGAGCTGCAGGGAGGTGCTCTAGGGTGTGACTAGCACATGGCCCAAACCAAATCTTTTTTTTTTTTTTTAACCATTCTTTTCCTTGCCTGTTTCAGAGATGAAAGAACAAGTGATATTGTATAGTGTGTCTTCAGGCAATGTCACTTGTCTGGTCGTTGCTGACCTTCTTACCTGCCTGATACTATCCTGAGCATTTAGGCAAGCTAGGAGAACTCAAAAGGCACTTGGCAGACCAAGTCTTGTTTAGTGCCTCCCACCCCTCCCTGAATATAGGTTCGTTATAGTGTCTTCTCATAAACTTCCCAATGGGGACACCTTCATGTTGCGGAGTGCACCCATGACCACTGATAAATGTCCAGATATATGGACTAAGAGAAGGAAATTCCTCTTTATCCTTCAGAGTCTAGCAAACGTGGACATTCATTCACTCATACCTTCTGTCTCTGAATAGGCCCTTGTTTCTGAAGTTTTCCTTTATTAAAATAAAGCAAGAATAAAAGAAGGAAAAAGAAAAGAGATCAGAGCAGATTAATTCCTAAGAGAACGTTCACTCCGTACTCTCTGTTGATGGTTGCAACCACTCAGTGTATCCAAGTCACAGGCACCGCATGTGACCAGGAGGTAGCTCCAGGTTTCAAGATCCTCCACTCTTGAGTCTGGTACTACTCACAAGAAAGTATTCAGACAAGGGACGTCCTTAAGAACAGGGTCAGAAAAAAGATTTGACTGAAGCAAGTGAGCTTAGTAAGGAGGTACTTTGGTGTGAAACACCCAAGGGCTTCAGTTAATTTTGGAGTCCTATAGCATAAAGGACTTCATTTTTATTCCACTAATGTTGTACTTTGCATCATCCATTAGTATTGTGTCAGGTTTTCCGAAACTGGTTGGATTTCTGTAGCATACCTCCCCTTTGCAGGTATATGCAATTTACTTCTGAAATTTCAACAGCTGGAAACTCTGTGAAATGCCACTCTCCTGTGATGCACATAGGATTTCTGTAAGTTAGAATAGACTGTAGAAATACATGTGTCCATACTACATGGAATACATGGGAGGAAGACTCCTTTTCAAAAATATCTTCTCTTTGGTCCTATTTCTGGTTCTCTTCTCTTAGAACAACACCATAGGTTAAGTTACGTGGTTAACCGGGTGACAAGTTTTAAGAAAATCAAAGTGTGACTGTGCATAGTTTTAGAGGAGTGGACAGGATAACAGAGTTGCTGTTACATCCATGAGTGGAGATGGAACTCAGAATGAAAGTCACAACACAAGCTCTAAGGTGAAAGCTACCACCTTCAGCCATGTATTCAGAAGTTCAACTAGAAGGGTCTGGAGATATGTACACATTTTTAGGCCAGTGGCACATCACCATCTTGTGCCCAGAAGGAAAAAGTTATGACCACAAATGAAGTTTTACAAAGAGTTGAAAATGAACTCTCATTGCGTCAAGATGATCATCTCAGTCTTAAAAAGTCTTATCCTGGATTCTAGCCTCTTGTCAGATGGATCTTGACTGAAAACAGAGAATACCAGAAAACTCTTACTAGTGTTTTATTGACTATGCAAAGACATTCCATAGTGTGGACCATTATCTAAGGCTAGCATGAAGAGGGGAAATTTCAGAACACTTAACTGTGCTCCGGGGGAACCTGTACATGGATCAGAAGGCAGTGGTGCAAACAGAAAATGAGAATGGGAAGATAGAATGGCTTAAAGTCAGGAAAGGTTGTCAAGGCTATATCCTCCTGCTTCATGATAGATGTGTATTTCAAGGAAATAGAACAGAAGACCCAGAAATATAACAAAGCACATGCAGACATCTGGTTTCTTTTAACAAAGTACTAAAACACATTAAGTGGGGCAAAAGTTGGCCTGTTGAGTAAATGGTGCTGGAAGTTGCCCAGTCTAAATCAAGAATCCTATACTTCTGGAAGGTTCATGAATTACAACTGATCCAAAATTCTTGACATAAAACCAGGAATAGATATTAATCACTGAATAGATTTGATGTTTCTCTAAGTTCTTAAATGAGAGTGAGTATTTGATGGGTATTCTTTCTATACCCTTAGCTAGATTGATGTTGCTCTTCTTAGAAATGCTGCATACCTGATGGAAGTTATTTGTTACTTCTGAAGCTGATAATGTGCCTCTAAAATGATTTAGGCTCACACATATATGAACCTAAAATATATGAATGGATTTTGAGCTTGGACTTAATCTAAGAACAGTGAGTTCTTATCATGTGACTTACTCAATAATAGCTCTCTTCAAAACATCACTGTAGATATGGATGTGTAGCCTGTGTGAGTAGCTATAGCGACTGAAGGCCAGACCCTTAGCTTGGTTTTACTATGAGGAGTTAATGCAACTATTCCATATGTATATATCCAAATAGTCATATAATTATGTATGAAACCCATAGGTGGGAGATGATAGATAGATAGAAAGATAGATAGATAGATAGATAGATAGATAGATAGATAGATAGATAGATGATAGATAGATAGATAGATATGAATCAAGAGGAGCCCTGGTGGTGCAGTTGATAAGTGTTGGGCTACTAACTTCAAGGTCAGCAATTTCAAACCACTAGTGCTCTGTGGGGGAAAAACAGGGCCTTCTACTCCAGCATAGAGTCACATTCTTAGAAACTCACAAAGTCAAATTTGCCCTGTCTCATAGGATAGCTATGAGTCGAAACTGACTCAATGGCAGAGAGTTTGGTTTGGGGTTAGAATCAAGAACTTCACAAGTACCAGAAATTAGATATTATTACAGAGTATATTTAATTTTAAGGAATAAAATAGATTAAAGGTATCTAAATTTTTCCAGTAACCCAGTATCCTTACTTGTTCAAAATGACCCAAATCAGTTCATGTTAAATTGCAAGCTGGGGATAAAGAGAATCATAATCTGAGCTTCATATAGCCCCAGGAAAAACTTTTTGGAAGAAAAAAATCCCTCCCCCATTCAGTGTAGAAGATGTCTGAGTGGCACAGTGTGCAAAGTGTTGGGGCGATGCACAATGTCCGCTGTTTCAGCCCAGTAGGTGCTGGCAGGAAGATAAGCCTATCTGTTCCCTTAGAGATTGACAATGTCAGATCCCTCAGAGTAGTTTCCACTTCTACCTCTAGGGTTGCTCAGGGTCAAGTGCAACTCATTAATGATAAATTTGTTTGACAGTCAAAAATTTTACCTGTCTAAATAAAGTTTAGCAGTTTGGTGTGTGTGTGTGTGTGTGTGTGTGTGTGTTTTTCCTCCAATCGGGAGCTTAAATATTAAATAATATGAAACAAATAATTGGGATTGTTGCCATTGAAATAAAATTTTTTGATTGCTGATCTAACGGTTTAATTCATTCTTTTTGTTATATGACTTTCCAGGACAAGGGTGAATTAGGTTAACCAAACCACATGGTTTTGAAAAAGTGTCATGCTCAGGGATCATTTCTCAGATTATTAAAAACTCCAGTCAATTAGAATCTTCATGGGAAGTCTTGTAACCTAGACTTACTTCTGTTTGTAGCTAGCCTAACTCACAACAATTTGTTCTTATTATTGGGATGCTGGAATTCATGAATAGATATTTCAAATAACATCAGGGACCCTCATCGTGAACTATTTTCAGCAGAGCTTCCCAACAAGAACAGATGAAGAAGAGGAAGAGATTTTTTTCATTTCTGAAAATTCAGCCTCTATGTTTCTCTAAGTCCTTTATAAATCTGTACCCAAGGTAAATCTGAGTTTGCTAGGATAAAAAAAAAATGTGTTTTTGACAAAAAAAAAAAAACTTTGTTAAAGAACTCTAAGAAGTGTTAGACAGATAGAAAGCTCACCCAGGGCAGGGAGCTGAGGTGAAAGGAAACAATCAGAAGAAGAAAAGAAATTTCGTACTTGCAGAGTGAGGAAGCCAGCAGTTCTAAAAGTAGCAGAACAAAAAAACAGATGTTTCAACAATTCCAGGAAGAGGAGAGACCTGGAAACCTATAATTGAAGCTATAAAATCTTCAAAGCCCTTAACAGGTGTGGGTGGCATAGCTGAATCTGCCCATTTGTGCCAAATGTGTACTTTTTTCCAATATAAAAGCTCACTTTCTCGATTACTCTAGAAGTTGCTTTCTTTGAATTCTTTCTTGGAGACAGAGGAGAACCAAGAAAGGAGAAATTCAAGAGTAGGGGCTTCCTCTGCTAACATATTTTGGTGCCATGGATCAGATGCAAGCCTAACCTTCCACTTTGACTCCAACAGATTTTCTCTCCTGCTACATTGAAGCCCTCTCTCTTTGGATGGAAACCAAAGGTGGGGGTATCCCACACTTCTTTAGGCATCTAATGTGCTTGGCTTCTGAGAATTCTTGATATTGGAAGATGCAGGTGCCATGGCCAGTGTTTAAGCCTTCAGGTGATCGCATTTATTAGGTGTGCGATTTTAAGAAAATCTAAAATGAGTGCAAGAAACTACAGAGGGCGTTCACTCTATTACCTCTCTTCTTAAATACCTACACCATCATGGGATTTAGAAGGGGACTAATGCATATGTGGAGAAATAATCTACTCTGAAGGTGTAAGTGGACTTCAGGACTCCCCCATGAGAGACACAAAGGTGGAGGAGGTCAAAGATGGAAAGGGAGAATAGAGGTAAAAGAGGCTCAACGATAGCTAATGATGAAAGGGACACCCTTTCAGTATAGTCTGTAGCAGGGGCACGGAAGGCTTGGCCTCTTCTCTCGTGATCTCTTTTCTCTCACAAGGCTCAGTGCCTCAGGGCACACCCTTCGAATGTATCCTTAAGAACTGGGATGTGTTTGATCCTCAAACATGACGGAAAAATTATTATTATTTTTTGCAATATAGCATGGTCCAGTGTAAGGTAGGGGATGGAGAAATTTGGCCTGAAAGTGATAGCTCAACTCATAATGCCATATTACAATTAGACCTGCTTTGCAAGAGACAAGAGAAATGGATGGAAGTCCCATATGTACAGACATTTATGCCACATAAAAATGATGCAGAATTATGAAAAAGCTGTAAAACAGGTTCTACCCAATTAGTGATTAAAAGCAAGAAATCATTTGCACTTCAAGGAGTAGCACGAGATCTCATCTTCACCTATAACTTCCCATAAATGTGTTCTACCTTATATTGAGTGTATATACTAGAAAAAAAATTATTGAATCAAAGAAAGAATACCAACTCTCCACTGAAACAGAACTTCCCTAACCTTTTCCTCTACACGTGTCTGTGAGACTAGATGGGATAGTTGGGATCCAAATAATAATTAAAGACAAACTGGGAAATTTCATAAATGCCCCCAGAAATGTATAAAAGAGTGGTGAAAATTAACCCCTATTTTTTTTATTTATTCTCAAGAGATGTTAATCTAATCTTCAAGAGGCCTGAATGATCTCAGAAGGTGAAGCCACTAGGAAACAAGCAGTGACTTATGACAACGAAGTATATATGGTCAAGAGATCCCAGGTCACTTTGCATTGACAAGGAGTGACGGGATCTCAAGAGAAAGCAATCCATTAGAACAAACTAACTGCTGTTGACCAAGTCTCTGAAGAGAAAACAGTGGCCTATTCAGAAAGGATATGCAAAGCTATAATAAAGCGTAATGACCTGGATCCTGAGAAACCAGCTGGAAAAATTGTGCTCCGCTCTGGATATCAGAAAGAAATTATTGGGCTGAGCCCCGGTGGCGTAGTGGTTGTGCGCGGGACTGCGGCCCACTGGGACGGAGGTTCAATTCCAGCAGTGGGGCTGGGCCTTCTACTCCCACCACCGGAGAGCAGTGATGCCCCCCCCCCAAAAAAAAAAAGAAAGAAATTATGAAAATTAGGAATGGGCCAACAAAACCCCAGGAAGAAATATTCAAAGCAGCTTCCTCAGTATTCCATAATAGAAAATAAGTGGAGGAGGAGAGAACTCTGGACGAGGAGAGACAAGAAAAGACAGGCCCAAGTAATAGCTACCATGCAAGAAAGTGGTCTCAAGGTCCAGCCCACTGGCAGAAGAGCCCAGAAGTATCACTCCTGGTGATAGGGTCACTATTAGTCAGGTCACTATTAGTCAGGATTGACTTGACTGCAGTGAATTTTGTTTGGAATTGTGACAAGTGAGGGGAGCCTGGATATTGGAAACAAGAATGTCCCAAAATAGGATTCCTAAAATCATTCAATTGCTTCCATACAAAATTTTACGAAGGTCAGACCAACAGACAGTTCTACCAGAGTGGTAAAGAAGCTTTACTGGAAAACTAAAGTCAAGATGTGGAGGAAAAGTACATTTATGTCTCAGAAAAGGCAATTACGTTTCTGTTGGTAGGACATCAGGAAGGCACAATGGGAAAAAGTGCTTAATAATACTTATATATTCTTCAAGGGGAAGAATATGCCGGATACTAAGCTCCTAATTGGAGACTTTTGATAGAGTTTCTTTGCAGAGTCCCTGGTGACCCAGGCTGTGTGCTGTAGGCTACATGGACTTTAAACTCTGTTCTTTCAAAGGGCACAACATCCTTCATAGACCACACCAAAAGGACTCCATGTGAAAACCTCACTAACTGTACTGGGCTTTACCTCCAACATATCTATAGCCCTTGGATGTAAAGCTGAAACATGCTTTCTACTGTGCAAAGAAGCAGATGACTGCTCTTCCAAGGGCATAGCTGGGAGACACTGGACTTTCGTTTGAATCTCTTACCTTGAGGGTACGCAATGATTGGTGGGCCAGAACTACCATATACTTACTGTTTTAATGCTTTCTTTGCTTCATTATGGCAGGTATTAATCCAGGTAGCGTAGGTCTGCTATTGTGAATGAATATTATTAAAAGTGTTACCTATCATCGAACCCCATTGTTTATGTACATAGTGTCCAATTACTGAAGAGTTTAATCTGTACAAGTCACCAATTCAAGTATTTTAGTTCATAGCTTTCATATTTAGTGTATTTACTTTTAGTTTATTTAGTATATTTAGTTCATATATTTTCAGCTTTCTTTTCAAGTGAGATTTTTCTGTTTTATTTTGGTATTATTTTTAGTTTTTTGTTTTTTTTTAATAATTTTTATGTATGTGAAATCCAGGATAAGCAAATCTATAGAGAAAATGTGTTAGTCTGGGTGGACTAGAGAAACAAAGCCATGGACACTCATATGTGGATAAGAAAGAGGTTTACGCTGCTGAGCCCCGGTGGCGTAGTGGTTGTGCACGGGACTGCGGCCCACTGGGATGGAGGTTCAATTCCAGCAGCGGCTCCACAGGAGCAAAGGCTGGGCCTCCTACTCCCACCACCAGAGGGCAGTGATGCCAAAAAAAAAGAGGTCTACATACAAGAGCAATTGAATATTGAAAAATCATCCCAGCCCATATATCTGATACCAATCAATTAAGTACTCTTCAGACTCATGAAGCACAGGCAATGACACAAAATGCAGGAAGATCACAGGCCAGTGGGTGGGAAGTCTTATAGATCCAATGGTACTACAAGCATCTCAGCCCTATCAGGGATCTCCACATGGTACCTTCAGCTCAGGGCACTGGCTACATCTGAGTAGGTTCATGTGGCTTCTACTCAGGCATGTCTCTTAGGGAGTGAGTTAAGAGAGAGAGAGAGAAAGTATCTCCCAACTCCAAAGAGGAAATAGAGGAATTCCCATAATCTTCAGAAGAAGGCCATGTCCACAAAGAGGCCTCATTGGTTATACAGTGACTCACAGACGGGACTCCGCCTCTATAATCTTAATCATCAAATTGAAAAATGATTATATGACTACCACAGATAGTAACTGAAGTAATGATTCCTTGGAAGTTTGGGGGACGGGGCTAATAACAATGAGTACAAGAATGAAGAAAATGTTCTAAAATTGATTGTGGTGATGATTGTAAAACTCTTTTTTCCTTTGTAAATCATTTTATTGGGGGGCTTTTACGAATCTTATAACAATCCACCATTCATTGGTATTGAGCAAACTTGTACAAATTTTGCCATCAACATTTCCAAAACAATTTTTTTCTACTGGAGCCTTTGGTATCAGCTCCTCATTTTCCCCTCCCCCTCTCCCTCCCACTCTTGTACAACCTTGGTCAATTGTATATTATTGTTGTTCTTTTTTGTCTTACGCTGTCAGTTGTCTCCCTTCCCTCACCTTTCTGTTATTTGTCCCTCTGGGGAGAGGGCTATATTTCCAACCTTATGATGGATTCCCCCTTTCTCCTTCTCTCCCATCCCTCACCTCTACTACCTCCCCACCCTAATGATATCATTAGTCCCACTACTGTTGATGAGGGTTTAATCTGTCCTGAATTCCATGTGTCGAGAGCTCTTATCTGTACCAATATGTGTATTCCATCTAGACAGGCTTGAAAAGTAGAACTGAGACATGGTAGTTGGAGGGGGGAAAGTAGTCAGAAATGAGAGGAATGATAAGTGTTTTGTCAGTGCTTTAATGCACCCTGTTTGAATCATCCCTTCCTTATAACCCTTCTGTGGGGGGGAAGTCCAATTGTCTACAGATGGGCTTGGGGTCTCCACTCCAACCCCCCTTTTTCACATTGAAATAGTTGTTTAGATTTTTTGATGCCTGATACCTGATCCTGTCAACATCTCATGGTCACACAGGCTAGTGTGCTTCCTCCATGAGGGTTTATTTGCTTCCCTGCTAGTTGGCTGCTTCTTTAACTTCAAGCCTTTAGGACCCCAGATGCTACGTCTTTTGATAGCCAGGCACCATCCGCTTTCTTCACCAAATTTGCTTAAGCACCCTTTTTATCTTCAGCAATCAGGGTGGGAAGGTGGGTATCAAATAGTGCCAGATTATTAGGACAAAATGTTCTTACGCTATAGAAGGCCTTGAGTAGAGGCCCAAAACCCATCTACTATCTTAATATTTAACATATAAATATATGTACATTGGCCTCTATTCCTTTCATGTATTTACATATATGCATGCCTATAGCTATGTCTCTATAAATAGATTTTGCCTCTTACTTAATTCCTTTTTTTCCTTTCACCTTCTTCCTATCCCACTACCATACTCACCCACCATTCAGCTCTCAGCAATTCCATTCAGATACACTGCACATGATCAACCCCCTCAGGCATTATATTCCCTCCTTGCCATCCATTTTAGAACGCTTGTTGTTCCTTTATCCCTGAGTTTATTGGCTCCCCATTCCCTCTCCCTGTCCACTCTTCTCCCATTTCCCCCCAGAACTGCCAATGCTATTGTTTTTCTCCTCAGGATTGTTCCTCCTGCCTATCTTATATAGATGGCAAAAGAAAAGCAAATAAACAAAAAAGTAAAAAACTAATAGTTCCAGGTCTGTCTCTGGACCTTTATGTATATTTTCCAATCAAGTTTCATGAGGTGCCAAGGCCTTTCCCCCAAGTCAGAAGTCTATTTTCCATATTCCTCGGGGACATGGTCACTTTGCTCCTTGTTGCACTCTCTTCACGTTTCACCCCACTGTGCATGGGGCAGACCAGGCACACTCTCCTCACAGTGCTTCCGGTGCTGTCCCCCATAGCACTATGGGTCACTGAGAGAATGTCATGTCTCCTGGGAGAGCCAGCCCTACAGTCCTCTCTGTGCATTGGCTACCCAGAGTAGGGATGTTGTCTCCTGGGCTTGGTGGATCATAACGTGGTCCACTCCCTCTCTTTCTCTCTCTCCCTCTTAGTTAGGTCTCCTCTGGTCTAAACAGACCCACTGCTTTCCCTGGGCTGTATCCATAGTGCTATTATCTGTATTGCCTTCTTCTGGGGAAGGGATGAATATAGCTCTGCTTGTTCCCAGTCCTGCTGTTCTTTCTATTAGCTTAGTGCTCCTGCCAGTGTATTGTCCTCAAGGCTTGGCACCCTAGGAAAGAATATTTGTTGAACTCTTCTTGATGTGACTAATTGAACTCCTGAATTGTACGGTATGTGAATGACAAGCCAATACAACTGCTAAAAATAACTTAATATCAAGAAACCATGCCCCTTGTACAATCACATGGTCATTAGGCCAAAAGGACTTCAGGTCAGATTCTTTTCAAGCTGTGCTTTGAACTGATGGTCCCAACATTCTGGTTGACTTCTATTAAGGACATTTTTATAATAGGGATAAACCCAAGGGTAACCCTCAGTGTGACAGGAAAGCTGACTATTAGTATTAGATTTGGTCAGAAGCTGCCTTCTCTGTACTGATCTTCTATCTGGCATCTCTCTCCTCTGATAACATCACTCTTACAAGTATTAAATGGCATATCTTAAGCTAGATAGTGTGGCAGTAATGTGCTTATGTTAATTTTATGATTGAAATGTAGGGGTGGGGTCTAGTCTGTTAATCTGGAGATAGCCATTGAGTAGCCAATGAGGCTTCTATGTGGGCATGGCTTTCTCCTGAGACTTCTGGGAAATCTCGCGATATTTCCCTCATGAAGAGGGGAAGCTATCTCCCTGGTTGTTGGGAGTTAGTCTCAAAGAGACGATGAATCACAGACAAGATGGCAGCAAGAAGCTGAAGGAGCCGGCAGAGAGACCACATGGCTTTGCCCTAATGGAGCCAGACCTCTGAAGCTGGGGCGGCCACATGGAGACCTCTGCCAGCAATGAGTTGCTTCTGCTGTTTATGAACCCTGAGCCCTGGAAGCGAGGAGCCATGTGGAGACCCCTGCCAGAGCCGGGATTCTGCACCCACTGACCTGTGACTTTGTGAGTCAGAAGGAGACTTTATAGACTGATTTTAGGCATATGGGTTAATATCGGACTTATGACTTTGAACTGGACTGGGCTCAATGTCCTGTTCCTCTTGTATACAAACCTTTACCTTATTTCTATATGTGTGTCTATGAAATTTGTTCCTCTAGTCTACCCGGACTAACACAGATAGCTTATGCTATCTTTTAATGTCTTTTTAATGCTAGTTTATGCTCTATTTTAATGATCTTTAGAGTACTGCAATGTTTATCCAAAAGTTTTTAGTCATGAATGAGTACCCTACTTCATTATTAGGCAGATTTATTTTAAGTAAAATCAAAACTCAAGTAATTTTCTCAGGGGACAGTAAGGAATATATTTCTATAATAGCATTCTTTCTTTTAAAAGATTCATTTGAAATAGATATAGACCAAAAAACGGCAACTTGATTCTGGGGTATGGGCAGCAGGAATACCAAGACCAAACCAATCATGATTGAGTTAAGAGATCCAACTAATTATCCCAAATAAAGGCAGCACACTATAAATCCAGAGGCAAGAGAGAGCTGTGGAAAATTTGAGCAGTGAATTATTTAATGTGGCTCTTCTAGTCAAAGTCTAACTCCAACCAAATGATATTTCCCTGTATGAGCCTGGTAAGAAGGATGGGGAAGATACAGATACCACCTGTGAGTAACTAATAGGATTCCCTGTAGTACCATCCTTCTGTGTATAAAATGAGCTTTCTGAGAAGCAAGAGGGGAGAATTCATTACCAGCAAGAGCCAACAGTGAACATATTTTCTGGATCCACTCTCCTGTATCCAAATGACAGGGAACCTCCCATACACAGATGAAGCAGAACCAGGGGCCAGAGCATGGAACAGAATGATAATCATCCCAACCCTTGTAGCAAGTACAGATGAATGCTTTTGTGCAGGGCACTGGCTTGCACTTAGTAAGAGAAGCTGACTTTGCTGACCCACAAATTTATAGCTGAGGCTCTTAATTCAGAGACTGAGTTTTGCTGACGCATGGAGCTTGAGCAGAATGCCATCAGGGTGCAGCTTACAGCAGAGTTGTATGCCCCTTTGGCCATTTATTAGCAGTCTATAAAGATGTCAGGGAAGCCAGCTCCTAACAAATCATCACAGGTCTGGTAGGCACAATTGTACAGCGATAATAAGTAAAGATTATAGTAAGGTCATAGAAAATAAGATAGAAGAGAGATAGAAATGATAGAGTCAGAGACATTTCATGGAAGCATGTTCACCTCAGCCCCACTTGGTGGTCCATGTGGAGATGTGAAAAGTAGGAGGACAGAGGAGTTGGGGCCCAGAGAAGAGAGACTGGGGAGACTGGGGAAGAGAAGACTGGGGAGAGAGAGAGAGTTTCTTTATTGCTAACCAAGGCTTATCTCTCTTTGGGGGGCACACAAGCCCCCTAATTACAGATAAAGACATACATCACAGGAAGGAGTTGCAATATAGGTTATACAGCAATGATAGGGGGACAATCTAGCAGTATACATGCAATAGAAAGGGGAGGCATTAGGGGACACACGTGACAAGTTGGGTGGATCCTAGATTCATGAGGGCGGCCTAACCTTGATTGCCCTTGAGCTGAAGACTTGATTTAGCCTAAACTTTCAGGGGAAGAAATCCTTGTCCTTAACGGCAGGGAGTGGTCCCACCACAGGTAGGACAGACAGTATCCCACCATCAGACAATAGTCTGATGACTGAATGCTTTCAGGGAGGATATCTCCAAGCATTTGACCTCCCATCATTTGCTGGCAAACAACCTCTGATGTTTGGCATATCTTTGGGGGAGAGAAAGCAGGGGGAATTTCCTCTCTTTATAATCCCCCACAAGTCAACCCTAAGCATTTCTCACTGGCATCACAGCTTTTTAAATTCCTTAAAAAACCCTTTAATCATGGATTCTGTCTGTGAGTTCTGAGTAGCCATTACAATGGAAATTATAACATAAAGAAGTAAAATAGAAAATGTCAAGACCTTCCATTATAACCCTCTTTCTTAACTATATCTTACTTGTAGACTGCAAAGCTCCATGTGCCACCTTCATATTACCAGTTAAAAAGAAAGATGGGATTTATAGACGGACTTAAGATCTCAGAGCTCTGAATGAGGTAGTGAATCCAATATATCCTGTGGAAGTAAAAATTATTGACTAAGGGCTCACCCATTGTTCAAGATTCAGACAAGGAAGGGAAGCAAACAGAGCAAATTAAATATACTAACTGGAATGGAATCTCCTTGGTGGAAGGGTATGCTTGTTTAGGAGAGTAGGTTTTTATTCATTCCTGCAAAGATAAGGGTAAACGGCTAATTGTAAATCCCAGCAGTGCTGGTTCATCTATTTGTTTTTGCTCTGCGGTGGAGGGCTGGTCATTGGTATATAACGTCTGAAATTGCACAGAAGGGGGTGGCGCTCTCACCTTGCTTGGCATGGAAACAGCCCTTGCACAGGTCTCTAATAAATTTGACTAGACTTTGGTGTCTGAGTCTGCTTTATCCACTGGTTCATAAGAATCATACAGTTCACAGACTTCCATTATTGTAAGGCAAATCCCTTCTCAGACTCAAAGGTTTTCAGTATTAGATCTAAAAGATACTTGTTTTGTTTTGTTTTGGCTTTCTGCTAGACCAGTGGTTCTCAACCTTTTTAATACTGCCATGCTTTAATGCAGTTGCTCATGCTGTGGTGACCGCCCACCCCCACCATAAAATTATTTTTGTTGCTACTTCATAACTATAATTTTGCTACTGTTATGAATTGGGCAACCCTTGTAAAAGGGTCATCTGATCCTGAATGGGGTTACAACACTCAGGTTGAGAACAGCTGTGCTACAGCCTGCCTATAATTTTTTTTTCTTTCTGCCTCTTGGTGGACAGACGCCTAAGGAATTAAATGTTCGCTAACTAAATATTCCTCACTCAAAGTTTTTGAGACAGTCCACATTTGTGCATTCTATTGGTTAACTTTTCTTTGGACTGCGTGAAAATATGGATCACTTCAGTCAATTGACCAAGTGACTGTCTTCCAAATTCCCTGGCTCATCAGCTTATGGAAGCATTTCAATTGGTATTACATTAATTCCTGGATTCTTGCTTTTGTTTAATGCTTCGGTACAGCTTGGACTTCTTTCAGTCCCATTGATTCTTGTTCATATGCTACATTTGAATGTTGACCAGTTCTTTTCAGTATAGTGATGCTTTCCAGTTTTTGATATTTCCTACCTCATTCAATATTTTTCCCATAGAATCTTTCAATATGTAAACTTAGACTGGAATTTTCCCTGTAGTTTTTTCCATTTAAGATATGCTGAGTGTGATTTTGTTTGTTTGAGGTTTTCTAACTCTAGATCCTGGCCCCTTTCTTTATCATTTTTATTTTCTCTGCTTGAGCTGCCCTTTGAAATTCCTGATAAGTCCTTTGATTTCATTATTTCATTTGCCTCATCTACTTCTTTTGGGGGGGGGGGGATCACTGCCCTCTGGTGGGAGTAGGAGCCCCAGCCTTGGACTCATCTACTTCTTGTTGACAAAGAGAAAGCTTCAGAGTCTCCTCTGACATCCACTTTGATCACTCATCCAGTCTTCCACACATACTTCTCCCAGCTCAAGAACGGTCAATCTTCCTTAGGAACTTTCCTGGGTTTATCACTGATGCAGGCAGCACACTCATAAGTCAGTGAAGGGAATAGATAATTCTTGTTAATAGACCAGAATTCATCCCATACACTCTGTCTAGAACTTTATAAATCTAACAATATACTCAAGCCCTCATGTTAGTGCTCATAAGCAATCTTCAATATAGGCAAGAGCTGCTTGCATATGTTCCAGAAAGTTTAAGCACGCATACATAGCAAGACTCAGCAGGACCTTCTGAGAGTCTCACAAAGCTCTGCAATGTGGCAGCCCACATTCGAAATTCAAGAGGACTTACCTCATTGATTTCTGAGGTCTATGGAATCTTGCCTGCTCTGGTACTCAATCCCCAGAGGTCCATCCAAGAATCATGGCTTTGGATTTCACAAACTATACCAAATATATTAAGGGAAAGAGTGTGTTTCATGGAGGCCTCTTCACCATATCTTAAACAGGACAAAGACAAGACACAGTCAGATTAGCAAGATGTAGGAACTCACCTGCATAAGGCCACAATGATGTTCAAAGGGTTCATAACTGCTTTAGTGTGTTAGTCTGGGTAGAACAGAGAAACAAATTCATAAACTCGCATATGGATTTAAGGGAAAGGTTTATATACAAGAGGAAGGGAACATTGAGACAGCATTCCAACCCAGTCAAATCCAAGGTCATAAGTCTGATATTACCCCATATGTCCAATACCAGTCTATAAAGTCTCCTTC
Organism: Nesogale talazaci; assembly: GCA_004026705.1. Taxonomy (NCBI): domain Eukaryota; kingdom Metazoa; phylum Chordata; class Mammalia; order Afrosoricida; family Tenrecidae; genus Nesogale; species Nesogale talazaci. The sequence goes on from PVJH01005883.1 coordinate 90,567, forward strand.
TGACTCATGAAGCACATGCAATAGAAGTATCCCGGTGCTGGCAGGAGGCTCCTCATGGCTCCTCACTTCCAGGGCTCAGCGTCCATCAGCAGTATCCATTGGTGATAGAAGCATCTCAGCATTGACAGGGGTCTCTCTGTGTCTTTTCCGACACCAGAGATCTGGTTGCATCAGGGCAAGCCCATTTGGCTTCTCCTCTGGCTCCTCCAGGCTCCAGAACTCAGGATTTATCAGCATGATACCATCTTGTCTTGTCGGTAGACCAACTCCAAGAAACTGAGTCAAGTCTCTCTTCTCCAATTGTGAAATACTGTGAAACTTCCCAGAATTCTCAGGAGAAAGCCATGCCTACACTGAGGTCACATTGATTATCTCCAGATTGACAGGCTCGACTCCACCCCTACACTCCCCATCATGAAATTGACACATGAGACCACGACTGCCACAATTAGTAATTAAAACAGAAAACAAAGAAAATTTGTCACAAGATCATAATTGACAAAGAGCAATTGGTCATTGCTGCAGGACAGACTATGACAGTGGGAGAAAAACACAAAACGAAACAGGAACCATGAGAGGCAATTATAGCAGATTGGAATAGGTTACATGATTGGTTCTGCACACCCCAAACTGCCAACTTGGTCCGGGTATGACTCAGATTGCTGCCTTCCAAATTTCTTTGCACACACAAATGAGCGCCTCCAGCATGGCATCAGTGTGTTTAAAAACTCTATATTTCATCAATCCCTACATCCTTTTTTCCCCACCGTCAGTGCATACTGCAATGAGAACATTTCAATGCATCATTTAGTGTAAACATACAAGGGAACTTCAAGAAGTCCCATGGAAAATGGAGTAAAAAAGATAATTGATTTTTTTAAAAACCCCATTACACAGAATGTTCTCTTGGGACTGTAACTAAGAGTGATCTGGGATGTTCAGCTTTAATGGAAACTGCTAAACCGTTTTCTAAACCAATGCTTCAATTGTTTATTTATGTTGGGAACTCTGTCCTCATTCATATGAATTGTATTTCCATTAGAATGGTGGCAAGGCTCTCTAATGGCTTTCATAATGTTTTCCTGTCAAATTAGACATCAACACAAAGTCCGATAGCATGAGGAGACAATAGGAATCAGTCAGAAAGAGCTTGAAATGGCCGTGGTGTCAAAAACATCAGACACTAAATTCTTCCTTGGTGCCCTACAAGCTATAGGACCCTAAGCAATTCATGTAGCTGCACAACTAGGCTGGTTCATGCAACATAATGTTATTCACCACAAATAAGAATTCCCTTACCCGATGCATTACATGTGGCTAATCTGGAGCCCTGGGAGGGTAAAGTCCTCACATGTATTGCCACAAAGACAAACACACTCTGCCAAAGACCTAGGCGTTCATCTGGGAACATCATTGTAATCCAAAGTCATCTTCAGTCACAGTGCTGACATGTTCAGTGGTGTTTAGCATGAAAGTGAGCAAAGAGGGATGAAAAAATTTGGATAATAAAATTAAAGCAAAATGTTGAATTGTAGAAAGTAAATGTTTAGGAAATGATTATGGCAGTATTGTACAAATATGCTTGATACAATTGATATATGGAATGCTATAAGGATTGTGAGAGCCATCAATAAAATGTTTTCTTAATTGAAAAGAAATAATTCATCCATATCTACATCTATAGCTACACCTACATCTATATCTATCTCTATCTTACCTCTATCCATATATCTGTACACTTACACTCAAGAGCTTTACAGATTTTATAAAGATATTGTATTTTAATTCCACTTTGTCCATATGTTAGAAATGGTTCTCTAGAGAAATGAAACCAGGACACTTATGATTTTATATAGATATTTGATATAGATAGATACAAAATAAGAAATAAGCATCTATTTAGTCTATAGAGCAGTACAAATGGCTCAGTGAGATTCACTTCCATGAGACAGCTAATACACTGGCAGTCCTTCAAGTCTTGAGGGCCACCAGGTACAAGTCAAGGAAGCAGACAGTTGAGTCTTCTGTAGAGAAATTCAGGTAATCCAGCCACAAACAGCACTCAGCCAGATGACAGGGTCTGACAGTACCCAGCACAAGTGATGTATATTCCAGTAGTGTAGTGATGCACTTCTTGAAATAACCTCTATCTACAGTGACACAGTTCACGGATTGGGTGTCCCACAGGTAGTATAGCTTGCAAGGTGAGGCAGAGAACCCGTTAAAGCAGTCACACATTGGTCTGATCATCAAAGAGCAAGAAACAAGAAAGACGAGGTTTGATGAGCCCTTTTGTCTTCCCACCCTTCAATTAATCTAACATGTGTTCATTAGCCAGGTTGACACAATAAATTTGCCTATCACAGTCCATGAACTTTTTGAAACCTCTTTCAGAACCACACTTGTCTCCAGGAAAAGGAAGAGAGAAAAGATACTGAGGATGAAGAAGCTATTCTACCTACCACCTTCCTTTCCTTCTAGTAAGAAAACATCACCAAGCTGAAACCATAGGCCAATCATGCAGATAATGATTGCCAACCATGTTCTAAGTTCACATTAGGTCACTTAATCCTCACAACCCCTTGAGATGAATTCTGAACACTGTATTATTGCCAGTTTCCAAGGGAGAGGTGACATGTTTCCAAGGCCACATAATGATCCAGAAAGTCCTTTTTCCAGCCTAGGAAGTGAGCACTGCCTTCACTGTCTGGTCCACACTCTGAAAAATCTCATGGCAACTTGTTTTTCTGAGTTGTTCTCCGAGGAGAGCTCAGCATTGCAGACAGTCCTTTGCTTGCCCTTTCTGCTTTCCTTCCTCTGACCTCATATACCTGGCTTGTTCCTCATGCTTCTGAATCAGAGATTTTCCTTGAAGGATGTCAGTTTTACATACCAGTTGACCAAATAAAGGTTATTTAACATGTAACCAAAGGAAACTTGGTGATGTAGTGGTGTTTGCTTTGAGCTGCTAACTTCAAGGCCAGCTGTTCAAAGCCACTAGCTCCTCTTCTGGAAGAAGATGAGGCTTTCTACTCCCATGGAGAGTGGAAGTCTTAGAAACACCACAGGGAAGCTATACCCTATGCCATAGGGAAGTTATAGAACAGAAATGACTTGATGGCAGTGAAGTGTTTTTTGTTTTGGTTAACCTTTAACTGTTCTATAAACACTTCCCAGCTTGGCCTCTTTTGTAGTCCTTCAAAGAGAATTTGTAGGCAAAGAAATGTTAGCTAGACAGAGGCAGACAAAGGAAGGAGAGGTGAGTGTGCTAGTGAGGCAGAAATAAGGTCAAAGGAAACAGAGGAAAGATCTAAAAAGCAGAGCTATAGATACAGATTTAAACCTATGTAAATATATTAATTCATAAAAATGGAGTTATTGACATCGGTACATATATTTATGTGCAATACATTGAGGAAGTAGATGGACTTTGTGGCCTCTGCTCAAGCTCTCCCTCAGTGCAAGAACACTTTGGTTTAACAACCTGTCATTCTGTGATGCTACAGGATTTAGCAACAGGATTGCTAAAGGCAAAATGGGTGTGTAAGCAAATGTGGTAAAGAAAGCTGATGGTGCCTGGCTATCAAAAGATATAGCATCGGGGGTCAAAAGGGATTAAAGTTTAAAAAAAAAAAAGCAGCCACCTAGCAGAAAAGCCACAAACCCACATGGAAGAAGCACACCAGCCTGTGCCATCATAAAGTGTTGACAGGAGTAGGTAACAGACGTCAGAAGACTCAAAACAAACCAAAAACAACACGGCTAAGAATGAGGGGGGATGGAGACCCAAAACCCATCTGTGGACAATAGGACATCCTCTCACAGAAAGGCCACAAAGAAGGAACGAGTCAACCAAGAGAGGAAGGGGAACCGAATGCAATGATTGGCCTATAATCCGCCCCCACCCTCCAGGGGGGTGAACAACATAAAAACGGGTGGATGGAGGCAGCAGTCAGTGTGAAACACGAAAACGACAATAATTTATAAGCTGAGGGTGGTAGAGGGGAGGGAGGGAAAAAAGAAGAACTGATACCGGGACTCAAATAGAAAGTAAATGTTTAGAAAATGATGAGGGCAACATAAGTACAAATAATGCTTGAAGCAATTGATGTACAGCATGTTGTAAGAGCTGTAAGAGCCCCCCCAATAAAATGATTTTAAGAAACAAAAGTAATAGTAATAAATAAAATAAATATTAAAAGAATAAAAACCTTGAGCTGCCTTCCAGTAATAGAATGAGAGCGTTTACCAGGTATGATTTAGGAACCCCTAGGTTGCAGCTTCTCAGTTCCTTGCTCTGAATTACACTCCAATAATGGCTAACTTGCAGTGAATATCTCGTTCTATGAGAAGCTGTGCTTCTGTTTTATAAACTCAAATCTCACATGTGTAAAGGGGAAACCCAAAACCAAACTCCATGGCCATCAAGTTGATTCTGGCTACAGGATGAGACAATTTGAGTAGAACTTCTCCTTGGGGGTTCCTAGGCTATTAATCTTTCTTCCAGTTTAAAAGGAAGATGCCATTATTTTATAACTAAAGAAAAGACCCAGATGTTAAATGAATTATATAAGGTCCCTCAGCTATGAATTTGCAAACCCTCAAACTTAACTAGCACTCGACCCCACGTAGCTCTAACCATTGCTCCCAAACCACTTATTTAATTGTCCCCTTTTCTTGGTATGAGGATTTTAAGAGGCAAATCTTCCTGAGACATGTCCTACTTGCCCTGCAGGGCTATCTTCATCATCTCGGGGGATCTTGACATTCCTTACTGCCCTCATTAACAGGTGTTTCCAAGTGAGTGTTGACTGTGAAGACTACAAGTGCCCTACCATCTGTCCCCTATGAAATGTTTGCATGACATTTTCATGAAACAAGTAAGGTCAAGAATGGTCAGAATAACCATTCTAATTTTGTCCCCCAAGTGCTTCTTTATTCTCATTCAGACAAAGTCATTCTTCCTCCAACCCAGGTGACAGCTTTGCCACCGCAATTTATCTGTGTGGTAAGCCACAGTCTCCAATCAGTAATGACAAGACACTGTATTCCAAACTCTTTAAGTTTATGTATTCTTCTATTTATTTTTAGCACACAACAAATAGGAAAACACTGCACAAGTATTCTAGGCAGTAGCTTTTCATTCAGAACATGCTTGGAACCCTGTTGAACATGGCTTCTTAGCTGCAGTGTGTTGACTGATACAAATGAAGCAGCAAGTTAGACACTTGCCGTGTGAATCGGTACCTTCCAGGAGACGGTGTCTCCCCATTCTTGCGTGACACACAAGAATGCATTGGGCTGCTCACCACAAGGTCAGTAGTTCAAATTCACCATCCAGATGGAGGCAGAAAGTTGGGGCTTTTTACTCCTGGAAAGGGTTACAGTCTCACGACGTCCCTCACTGATGCATAGCACTATGGGAGACAACACTGGAGCCACAGTGAGGGAATTGTGCCCAATCTGACCCCACCACCCTGGGGGGAAACGCTAAGAGCATGCAGCAGAGCAGCAAGGGGAACAAAGCAATGACATCCCTAAGGAATACCAAAAAGAGACTTTGGGGGCAGTGCATGGCAACCCATTAGACTAGACCAGAAAACACTCCTAACGGTTAACAAACAAGTCTGGAACTATTTAAAAGCCTTTCTTCTTTCTTTTCTTGTCATTGATTTTTGTTGTTGTTGTTATTATTGTGGGGTATTTTTGGTTTTATTTTGTTGTTTTGATTTGCTCTGTCACATTTTTGTGCTTATTATTGTCTCTGCATATCTATCTAGATAAGATAGGTGGGGATCAACAATCCAGAGGAGAAAACCATGAGATTGAAGACTCAAAGGGGGACACAGGAGAGTGGGTGCTAACACAACCAAACAAAAGGGAACAACATGTGATCCAAAATCGATGGCAAAGAAGGCATAGGATATCTGGTGGGATTTGATCAAAGGCAATATAGACCACAGGAATTATTGAAACCCAAATGAAGGCAAAGCATGATAGTGAGAGATGAGGGAAGGAAAAAGAAATGGAGGAAAGAACTAGGAGGCAAACAGCATTTATACAGGCATGTACATCTGTAAATATATTTATATATAGTGGTAGGGAAATAGATCTATGAACATATATTTATATGTTAAATTTTAAGGTAGCAGATGGATATTGGGCCTCTACTCAAGTCCTCCCTCAATGCAAGAACACGGTTCTAATAATCTGACATTCCATGATGCCCACCTCTCTAACATAATCACTGAAGACAAAAATGGATGCATAGCACACATGGTGAAGAAAGCTTATGGTGCCCAACCACCAAAAGAGATATCATCTAGGATGTTAAAAGCCTGAAGATAAAAAAACAGCCATCTAGCTGAGAGGCAACAAAGTCGACATGGACGAAGCACACCAACTGGTATGATCCAGAGATGTTGATGGGATCAAGTATCAGGAACCAAAGACCCAGAACAAAAAAAAAAAAAAAATCACATCAATGTGAATGAGGGAGAGTGTGGCGTAGAGACACAAAGTCCATCTGTAGACAACTTGACATCCCCTTACAGAAGGGTCACAAGGAAGAGACAAGTCAGTCAGTGTGTAGTAAAGCATGATGAAACATACAACTTCCCCCCAGTTCTTTAATGCTTCCTTCCTTCCCACCCCTCACTATCATGACCCCTTTTCTACCTTACAAATCCTGTTAGACCAGAGTGCATGCATGGATACAGATAAGATCTGGAAACTCAGGAAATCCGGGACAGATAAATCCCTCGGGACCAATAATAAGAGCAGCAATACCAGGAGGGGAAAGGGAAGGTGGGGGGAGAAAGGGGGAACTGATCACAATCATCTCTATATAGTCCCCTCCCAGGGGCAGAGAAAAGAGAAAAGTGTGTAAAGGAAAACACTGGTCAGTATAAGACATGAAAAAAATAATTTGTAAATTATGAAGGGTTCATGAGGGAAGGAAGGTGGGGGAGGCAGGGGAAACAAATGAGGAGCTGATACCAAGGGCTCAAGTAGAAAGAAAATGTTTGGGAAATGATGATAGCAACATATACATAAATGTGCTTGACATGACCGATAGATGTATGGATTGTGATAATAGCTATACAAGCCCCCAATAAAATGATCTTTTTTTATAAATCATTTTATTGGGGGCTCATAAAACGCTAATACATACATACATACAATACATACATACAATACATACATCAATTGCATGCAGGCCACATTTTCATATTTGTTGCCATCATCATTCTCAAAACATCCTCCTTCTACCTAAGCCCCCGGGAACCAGTTACCCATATTTCCCCTCCCTCACTACTACTTCACCTCCATGAACCCTCAACAATTTAGAAATTGTCATTATTTTGTCATTATACACTGTCAGATGTGTCCTTTCACCCACTTCCCCATATATGTCCATACCCCAGGGAGGAGGTTATATATAGATCTCTACAACAGGCTCCCCCTTTCTACTCCACCTTCCCTCCACCCTCCTGGCATCACCACTCTCACCCCTGGGCCTAAAAGGATCATCTGTCCTGAATTACCCCTGTTTCCGGCTCCAGTGCACATCAAGCTGCATTTGTAAGGTAGAATTGGGATCATGATAGGGGCGGGGAGAGGAAGCATTTAAGAACTAGAGGAAAGTCACATATTTCATTGTTGCTACCTTGACTGTACCTTGACTGTCTCCTCCCTACAACCCCTCTGTAACGGACTATTGCTTTACATATTGATGGACTTTGGGTCCCCTATCCGTACTCCCCTTCATTTATAATGATATAATTTTTAGTTCTTTGATGCCTGGTACCTGATTCCTTTGACACATTGTTGCACAGACTGGTGTGCTTCTTCCATGTGGACTTTTTTGCTTCTGAGCTAGATGGCCACTTGTTAATTTTTAAGCCTTTAAGACCTCAGGCACTATATCTTGTGAGAGCCGGGCACCATCAGCTTTCTTCACCACATTTGCTTATGCAGACATTTGTCATCAGCGAGTCTATCAGGAAGGTGGGCGTGCAATCATTAGAGTTTTAAGAGTTAATATCTCAGGAACCCACAAGGGAGTTTCAACCCTGTCCTATAGAGTCACTATGAGTCGGAATCTAGGAGCTTGACATTTAAGAAGAGGAGGTCATTCTCCTCACCCCAGTAAGAAGCAAGATTTGAATGTGTTTCATTCTATTGTGGGTGATACAGGTTTTTTGATATGTGAGGGATAGTGGATACAGACCCCAAAGGTGGGAGATGTGACACAGTCAGCAGTGTGATTTCTGATTACATCAGACTCACCTCATTGGTGAGCTGGCAGTGCTGTTCTGCAGGAGAGAGTGAGCTGCTTCTAATAATTGTCTTAGTTCAGTCCAATGTTTTGCAATCATCCTGCCTACACTCAAAACATGTGGATCTCAGCTATTAGACATTAGGTCTCCAGGGCTCCTTCTTTATCACCTCTGTAAGTATGCTTGAAGGAGGGCTGAATTTCAATGGCCTTCGTAGGTACTTTCTTTAGACTCTTTAATGAGAATGGATTCAGGAGAGTTTTCACTGGCTCCTCAGTTAATAGTGTTATAAGTATTTTCTGTTCAGTAAGACCTTGCCTTGCCTACTCCTGCTTTCTTGCCAAGGCCCTATGGAACTGTGGGGTCTTTTGCCTCTTGGCAATTTTTCCTAGGAAGCCTGGAATCAGAGGGCCTCCAACCCAGACCTGAAGAAGTCTGGTGGCACAAATGTCCCTCAGAACTCATCTTTGAAAGAGCCATAAAAGAGCTTGCTCACAATGTCCTCCCCTTGATTCAAAGCAGAAAATTTTGCACGTATGTTCACTCAAGTGTAAGGGCCTTAATATGTTAATACATGCCCAGATGAGTCTCAGGTTTCTGTAGAGGTGAGAGGTCTAGTCTACTTGATTATGACTCCCACAATATAGGCTTGGTGCCTGCCTGATGCATACCTTCTCTGTTTTTCTCTTTGGTGCCATATAACATGCAAAACTTGATTGAAGAGGGTGAAAGCGTTAGACTGTTGTTCATCAAAATGCTAGAAACAAAGCATAATTAATTATTTATGTTGTCGGAACTAAGTTTTTCTAGGGATACCAGATCACAACCCCTTGAAGCACCATACTCCATTGCACACTCCGTGCTTATCTAAATGGAGATGATCTTTGCCTGGCTTCGATCTCAGATTCTCTGACAATTCCTGGGAACTCGGAGGTAAATACTAGCATGACTTTCCTGTAAGTTGTGAAGCACATAGCATTAGCCCACTATTTTTAGCAGCATAATGACAAAGAGTGCCTATAGTAATGGAACCAAAGTATTGATAAGGGAGTGGGATGCACAGTTTGGTTGAGTCTGAGAGGTTTCCCTGGTGAGAAGGAGCTTGTGTGGGTCTTAAGTGATGATCTCATAGTCTGGAGAAGAGGTTCCTGCAGAGGACACAGCTGTGAAAGGGCAGAATAGGAAGTTGAGGAACCATACATGGTCTAGCCTATATGCATTGTCAGGTATTTTATCACTGACTTAGAAAACCACTCATCCTTCACAACTCATCCCCAAATTCACTTTGGTCTGAAATTCCCCATGAGCCTCCCTTGAGGCCCCAGGAGTTTTACACACTGATGCATTGGATGAAGCAGAGTTGGAGTTACTATCCAGTTTATATTCCTGAGCTGCCTTGCAATATATTCCCATTGATAGATATGCTGGAAACTTATAGGTCAGATCATCCATCAATGGACTTATATAAATTGTTTGGGTTCGGTCTTATTTTCATGGAAGACAGAGAGTTATTGGAAAAGATTTGTTGGGAGCATAAGGACACAACTAGATGTATATTTTACAAAGAGCTCTTTCTTGCGGTACATACAACTAACTAAAGGTTTGGGACACAGTTGGTTAGCACTGATCTCACAGTATGTGTGAGTACTGAGTCTCCCCCATGGAATGGCTGTCTCAAACAGGAAAGTGAGAGACCAAAGACTGGGATGATGACTTTGGGAAAAAAAGACAAAACATGTGAAGACAAATCATTCAGAGGCTTGTAGCTGCAAGCAAAAGACGGCTTTGGGCAAATGAACCAGGAACTCAACAAAATCCCAGATGTAAGGAGGCTCCCAGCCAGTGCCAGTGTTCAGATCAGCCCTCAAGGATGCACGACTTTCTCCTCTCTCCCCACAGCAGAACCTCTCGGGGTGGCAGAGTGACTATAGCCCTTCAAAGACCCAGTGTTCCTTCCTGGCCTAAACTCATCTTTACTTTTATTGTGGTAAAAATATACATCTAACAAAGCATTTTCCATTTCAACCATTTTCATATTCACCATACTGTATGACATTCCCACTATCCATTCCCAAACTTTCCCATCGCTCTTAACTGCATCCCCTAAACTCTGATTCCTTCTTCCTCCCTCTCACTTGCCTCTGCTAACAACTAAAAACTTGGTCTCTGTATGTTTGCTTACTCAGGTATTTCATAATAGGTGACTGTTGCTCATAATTGCCTGTCATTGTTTCAGTCAAAGACAGAGACCAGATTGTTTTGAGAAACTCTAAAATGTAATCTGAGCATGGGGCAGAAGTTGGCTACCTGCAACCTGATTTTAAAAGTCAGTCAAAATCAAGCAAATTATATACTGCAAACTATGTGACAAAAGCAAGTTTTTCAATAATCACCGGGGGGGAAACAATATATAGACATCCATTTCTCCAGGGATCTGACTATCATCCCTTGAAGAACCATACCCTTTGATTATCTAAATGAGAGATACTTCATGCTTGGCTCCCAGTCTTAATGGATTTGTTTACTCCCTTCCTGAGTTAGAAGACCAACCCTACTAATTAAGTTTAAAAGGAATTTTTACTGCAAGAGAGGGGGCTGGTTCACACAGTTGCAGAAAATGACATTTTTATTTTCAATGAACAAAATATTAAATTATATCATATTTCTAATATTTTGAGTAACAGTAGGCTAACTCGTTCACCCCTCCCCAGTCTATCAAGATCACATAGTACTTGGTCTTTTGTGACTGATTTATTTAACTCAGCATGTTTTCAAGGATCATGCATTCTCATAGTATATATCAAGACCTCATTACTGAACAGAATGGCTATGTGATTTTGACTAAGTACAGTTTATAGCTGAGAGGCATTCCAATATTTGTACACAGCCCAATTTGCTTATTCATGCCTCTGCTGATGGACAATGAGAACTATTGTAAATAGAGCTTCAGTGAACACTGGTGTAGAAGAATATATTTTTTAATATAAATCATTTTATTGGGGGTTCATACAACGCCTACCACAATCCACAAGAAGTATGCATTTATATGCTTTTTTCAATTAAGCTGCCCTCATTAAGGCGGGAGCAAAGCCTTCCCCAAGAGCATTGGCAGAATTCCTGCCCGTGTTGCTAGCCAAGAATGATCCAGGTTTCCAGGACTCACTGCAGGGAGAGTAGGTGAGGAGAGAGTGCCATTTCTGCCTTCAGAGTGGACTATGCACTCAAAGAGGTTAGGTAGACAAGTTGCTGGATAGATCCCTGTCTTTTTCTCATTTTTTGGCACCCCTGGGATGTGAAATACAGGGTTCGGGTATACTGTTTCTCTGCTAAGACTGCAACTGAAATCCCTGCAACAGTGAGGAGACTTTTCACAGGAAAGGAGTTGAGTGTTGCTGTTTTGCCTCACAGGTTAGGAAATTCCCAAGGGACCGCTGCCTACTGAAGAGATGACCTACCAAGAAGCAGAAGGCTGCTGACTCTTTAGAAGGAAGAATGAGGTCCTTGGGATTAAGAGCAGGTCTTTTTTGATGGGTTACCGTGTATTACTAAAGTATTGATCTCTTTGTACACTTTACCTCTAATTCTAATCCCACAGAGTCAGCATGGTTATATGTTTTGCCAATGAGGACTAGAGCTCTCACTTCCAAAGTCCTCAGATGACTCCATGCTTACACAAGGTGCCTAAATTATCTGGTGTGTGATGTGCTTACTATTCCCGGTTCTTCTGGTGCATCTTGGCATAAATCCATATGGGCAAAATCTTTTTTTAAGTCATTTATTGGAGGGTCTTAAAGCTCTTATTACATTTTATAATCACTTGTATCAAGCATATGTGTACATATGTGGCCATCATTTCCAAAGCATTTTTACTAGGGCCCTCACTATAAGCTTTTTTTTTCCCAATCATTTTATTGGGGGCTCATACAACTTTCATCATGATCATTACTACATCAATTGTATACAGGCCACACTTGCACATTTGTTGCCATCATCACTGTCAAAACATTCTCCTTCTACCTAGGCCCCCCGATACCAGCTCCCCACATTTCCCCTCCCTCGCCACTCCTCCTCCCCCATAAACACTTAACAATTTACAAATTGTCATTATTTTGTCATCGTACAATGTCTGATGTATCCCTTCACCCACTTCTCCATTATCTGTACTCCAGAGAGAAGGTTATATGTAGGTCCCTGTAATAGTTCCCCCTTCCTACTCTACCTTCCCTCCACCCTCCTGGTATTACCATTCTCACCTCTGGTCTTTAAAGGAGCATCTGTCCTGAATTACCCTGTTTATGGCTCCAGTGTGCATGCCCTGGTCTAGCTGAATTTGTAAGATAGAATTGGGATCATGATAGTGGGTGGGAAGAAGCAGTTAGAACTAGAGGAAAGTTGCATATTCCATTGTTGCTACACTGTACCTTGACTGGTTCATCTCCTTCCTACAACCCTTCTGTTCATTTACCTATTGATGGACTTTGGGTCCCCAATCTGTGCTCCCCCTCATATATAATGAAATAATTTTTAGTTCTTTGATGCCTGATACCTGATTCCTTTGACACCTCGTTGTCACACAGGCTAGTGGGCTTTGTTGCGTCTGAGCTAGATGGCTGTTTGTTTACTTTCAAGTCTTTAAGACCTCATACCAGGCACCATCAGCTTACTTCACCACATTTGTTTATGCATACATTTGTTGTCAGCAATCATAATAAGAAGGTGGGTATGCAATGCTATGATTTTTAGTTCTTGAAGCCTGATTACTGATCTTTTTGATACCTCGTGATCACACAAGCAGGTGTGCTTCTTCCATGTGGGTTTTGTTGCTTCTGAGCTAGATGGCTGCTTGTTTACTTTCAAGCATTTAAGACCCCAGATGCTACATCTTTAGGTAACCAGGCACCATCAGCTTTCTTCATGACTTTTGCTTATGCACACATTTACCTTCAGGAAGGTAAGCATCATGGAATGCCAATTTAATAGAACAAAGTATTGCTATGTTGAGGAATCTTGCATTGGGAAGTGGCTGAGTGGAGGTCCAATGATCAGCTGCTGTCTTAATACTAACCCTATAAATGTATGCACATAGATCTATTTTCACATCATCATATATATATTCACCTATGTACATGCTTGTATTTAACCTCTATAAATGCCTTTCCTTTTACTTTCCTCTTGTCCTATTATCATGTTCAGCCTCCATTGAAGTTTCAGTATTTTCTCTCTGTTGCATTATTCTTGATCAATCCCAATTGGGCCTCTCACACCCACCTTGTCACTGATTTTTGAATCACTTGTTGTTCCCTTATCCCTGGGTTGGTCAACACCACCTGCTTTCCCCCTCCTCCCCATTTCCCATGTCCCCTCCCCCCCCCACACACACACACTGAACCATCAGTCCTGTTATTTTCTCCTCCAGACTGTTCATCCAGCCTATCTTATCTAGATAGATCCGCAGAGATAACAATATGTGCTAGAAAAAAAAAATTCTAAGATGAAGCAACCAAAGAAAATAAGACAATGATAGTAACAACAAAATACACTCATGTCCAGTGTGTTAGTCCAGGTAGGCTAGAGGAACAAATTTCATAGACACGCATATAGATATAAGGAAAAAGTTTATATACAAAAGGAACAGGACATTGAGCCCAGTCCAGTTCAAACTCATAAGTCCAATATCAACCCATATACCCGAAATCACTCCTTCCGATTCACGAAGTCACAGGTTAGTGCGTACAGAATCCCTGCACTGGCAGGGGTCTCCACATGGCTCCTTGCTTCCAGGACTCAGGGTCCATCAACAGCAGAAGCAACTCATCGCTGGCAGAGGTCTCCATGTGGCTGCCCCAGCTTCAGAGGTCTGGCTCCATCAGGGCAAAGCTGTGTGGTCTCTCTGCCGGCTCCTGCAGCTTCTCAGACACTGCCATCTTGTTTTGTCCATGATTCATCGTCTCTGAGACTAACTCCCAACCACTGGGGAAGATAGCTTCTCATCTTCACGAGGGAAATATCACCAGATTTCCCAGAAGTAAGTCTCAGGAGAAAGCTATGCCCACACAGAGGCCTCATTGGCTACTCAGTAGCTATCTCCACATTAAAAGGCTAGACTCCACCCCTACATTTCAATCATAAAATTAACATAAGCACATGACTGTCACAATATGTAAAGAAATTAAAATAATTTCAAAATAAATACATGTAAATAGTCCATGGTCTGTTTGTTGACGTCCAGAAGCATCCCCCCGGTTGAGTCTGCTGGGGTGCCACACCCTGTCCCCAAAGTAAACCCTTGGCACTGCCTCGGGAACTCCATGCTCTATTGCACACCTTTAGTGTTTTGACATTGTGTGATTGGGTCAGACAGGGTACAATCCCAACCTGTTTTCTTCATTGTGATCTGTCCCCATAGGGTCTATGTCAGCAAGGGATGCCTTGATTCACAGTGAGGCCGGCCATATGGTCCTCTCTCTGCATTGGCTGTTCTGAGTGGGAATATCATTCTCAAGGCTCAGTGGGCCAGGATGCACTCCATTCTCCTTTCCTCTCCCTTCATTTGTTCTCATGTGCTCTAATCAGGCACATCTCACTCCCCAAGTGGCAGCTTCAGTGCTGACCTCCAAAGCAAACTCCCCTGGGGAAAGAGTCAGCTGTCCACATAGTTGGGATTGGGGTTGGATCCTCAGACCCTTCCACTGGTTCCCCGCTCCATGCTGACATGCTACATTCACATCCTGCAACACCACGTTTAAGTTTGGTACCTCTTTCCCTGAGGAGATATAAATAATATACTCCCCTTGGGTAGGTTAGTACCCAGGCTCTCTCACCACATCACCATCCTCTCCCCACCCACTGTAGTTGGCTACCATATGTAGCCATGGACTTGGTCTGATCCCTGCCATACCACCTGGGCCTCCCCCCAGGAATTTCTGTACACAGTAGAAAGCTACTTTATGCCCCTTTTACGTTTTTTTAAGCTTACCTCAGCAGATTCATGTTGTACATGTTCTTTTGCACTTGGCTTAATTCATTTAGCATAATTTCCTCCAGTTCTTCCCATGCAGTGATGTGCTTCATGCATTCATTAATGCTTTTCAGGAATGCATAGTACTCCATTGTATGTATATACCACAACTTTTCAATCCATTCATCAGTTGATGGAAATTTGGGCTGTTTCCAACTCTTTGCAATTGTGAATTGTGCTGCAATGAACATTGGAGCACAGATGTCTGGTCATGGTTTGTTGCTTGCCACTTCTAAGTATATGTCCAGTAAGGAGATTGCTGGGCAATATGATAGCGCAATTTCTATCTGTTTTAGATATCATTCAAATTGATTTCCATAGTGGCAGTACACACCTACAGGTCCATCAGCAGTGGATAAGAGTTCCTATCTCCCCACAGCCCCTACACTTGTTGCTTTCTGATATTCTGAATTGGACTATCTTTGAGGGTATTAGGTGGTATCTAATTGCTGTTTTGATTTGCATTTCTCTTATGGCTAATGATCAGGAACATTTTCTCATATGTCTATGGGCCTTTTGGAATTGTGCCTCTGTGAAAATTCTGTTCAGGTCCTTTACCCACCACCTCAGTGGGCCATTAGTTTTCCTCTGCTTGGAAGCTATCAGTGTATTATAGAGTTTAGTAATAAGGCCTTTATCTGATTTGTCATTGCCAAAGATATTTTCCCAGTCCATGGGCTCTCTTATTACTCTCTTGGTGAATTCTTTCGATGTACACAGGTGTTTTATCTTCAGTATATCCCACTTGTCTATTTGTGCCTCCTCTATGTTTGTGTCGTCCCCATTTCTGATAGTCTATGTAATCCCTGTGCCAAAGTTCTCAGGTTAGTCCCAATTCCCTCATTGATGGTCTTAGTAGTTTGGCATTTTACTTCGAGATCTGTGATCCACCTTGAGTTTATTCTAGTGCATGGAGTGAGGTAAGGGTCTTGTTTCATTTTACTACAAGTAGATATCCATTTTTTCCAGCACCACTTGTTGAAAAGGGCATCTGCTTTCCTTTTGATATTTTTTGGATCTTTATGAAAGATCAGTTGTCTGTATGCTGGTGTTTTTATTTCTGGATTTTCAATTCTTTTGCATTGGTATGAGTATCTATCATTATGCCAATATCATGCTGTTTTGACCACTGTGGCTGTATAGTGTGTGCAAAAACAGGTAAAGGTAGTCCTCCCACAGTGTACTTCTTCTTGAGGAGTTCTCCACTAATTCTGGGCTTCTTCCCTCTCCATATGAAGTCAGTTATCTTTTTTTTTTTTCATTTCTTTGAAGAAAGATGAGGATAATTATATTGCAATTGCATTAAACTTATGTAGTGTCTTGGGTAGAACTGACTTCTTTACTATATTGAGTCTTCCTATCCATGAGCATGAGATAGTCTTCCTTTTGTTGAAGTTGCTCTTGCTTTCTTGTAATAGTGTTTTGTAACTTTCATCATATAGATCTT